>PVIR01005640.1:0-70722 GCA_004026965.1 Petromus typicus | reverse complement strand
GCGCAAGGGCCCGGGTTCGATTCCCCGGTAACCACATAACAATACTGGGTGTGGAGACCCCACACCCAGCAGCAACCAGTACCACATACCACAGTGCCGGGCGTGGTGGCTCACGCCTGTAATCCCAGCACTCGGGAGGCAGAGGCAGGAGGATTGCTGTGATGTGAGTTTGAGGCTGAGCTCAGGGCCAGCCTGAACCGCAAAGCGAGACCCTGTCTCAAAAAACCTAAAAAAAAAAAAAAAATTCTTCACAGAAACTTGATTAAAATAAATGTGAAAAATTGTTTCATTGTGCTCTTCTGGAAAATTAGTTCAGGACAGGTTTTGCTAGGATTACTTCAAAAAGTATCACTATCAATTGGAGCTTGATCACTTTTTTAGCAGAAATGCTATTTTTAAACTAGAAAACATACTTCTAATATTTAAAGAAATTCTATTATGTAAGAAGTATCATAATGGCTGAGTAGCATTTGGGAATTATGCAATGAGGTCTTTTTATGCAAGAGTATGGACGAATATACACAATGTTTCACACATCAGATGTCCTTAGCATGCTCCCTCTGCACAGATGAAGCCATCTACTATGTCTTGTAAGCATCTTTAAAAGGCCTGTGAATTACAAGTGAGAAATTCATACTCCAGAGGCGCCATGTATGAATTACTGCACTGCTATATTGTCATACTTACTAAACGTGCGTTCTCACCTCAGAGAAGCATGATACTCGATGGTATTTAGTTGGGAAGCAGGCTTTGCCTGTGACGTGATAAACCCAGGGAAATTTCAGGCATACACAGACTTCCTGATAAAGTGATCGACTGATTAAACCTGATAAAGATCTATGAAAGTGCTTGTGCTGTGTGTGTCTGTGTACCTTTGCATAGGAGTTGGGAATTGATCCCAGTGTTTTCATACGTGTTAAGCACACCCTTTACTGTTGAGCTACATTCCCATTCCACTACTGTTAAAAAAAAAAAAAAACTTCAATACAATTTAGGTTCAGTACACCCAGCTGAATATCAAAGAATTAATACAAGCAGTTTGGTACCTTGTCTCCAATATCTCTTGCATTCACTGCCACCCCAACTAGCTGTCTCTTGTTACTCAATGCTGGGAAACTATCACATTCTCTGAGTGCAACCTCTTAAAATTCCAAATGTGAGACTTCGTTGTGTTTGTTTTGTTACCTCTGACTTATTTTACTCGATGCCTTCCAGGTTCATTTTTGTTGTTATCCGTGACAAAATGTCCTCTTATGACTGAATAAAGTTACACTGTGTAGAAGGCTTCAACTATTATCTACTGACCGTCTGTAGCTTTAGAATTTTAGGTACATCTCTAAAATCATACAATTTGAAAGAGTCTCACTGAGTGGGTCAGTCCTTGCTATTATCATTTGGAATTATTCATTAACTATAAATACCATCTGAATAGATGCAATATACAAAGAAACCTTAGTAATTGTTACCCACTGGCACTATCAGTAGGTAATTGTGATATGCACTTCAGCTACCTGGAATTATTACTAGACTGAGGAAAGTTAAAAGAAAAGAATTTGCAAGAAAACAAATCTATATCATCAGTGGACACATTTCTGGCTAATGTATCTTCCAATCAATGTTACTCTATCCAAGAAAATTTATCTTACTATATTTTCAGTTCTTCTTGTGGAATCTGAGAAGAGCATAGTTGATAAAACATCAAAACTTGAATGGCTATTCAAGAGAAAAATGCATTAAAATTAACTCCGTAACTCACCATAATGAAATTCAAAGTGCATCATTTTCTTAATTTTTTCATTTTAAACTAGTCTCTTTAATATTTCAATATGCATTCAAGAATATTATCCAGCATATATGCTGTTATATACTATATACCTGGTACTGGAAACAAGGATTCATGCATTTAAAAATATTCAAGGAAGTGTAGAGGTGATGAATTATTATTTAGATGTATCAGTGTATGTCAGAAATGTGAAAAATTAATTTTACTTTACTTATTTTTTTCATAGAGATCACTTTAAACTATTATAACATTATTTCAACTTTCTACCTAATTTTAGTGATAGAAGTTTTAAAATATGAATATATTAATATAAATGACTGAAAAAATTATGTTCTGTTTGACAGTTACAGGAGTGTAGATTTCTACAGTGTAAAATGAGCTGCAGATTTTCAAAAGCTTATGGAATCTGATACATCTGCATAAAGTTTTCAAATGTAATTTCTCTAACCAAAGGTCTTCTATGACCTCCACAATGGTGATGGGGAGTATAAAATTTGATGAAGGTATTTGGAATATGTATATAAGAGCATGAAAATGGAATGAGAATAAGTTTAGAAGACAAATAGCTTTTCCTCCTAGTTGTGGGGAAGACTGGCTGTGATTATTGGCATAAGCCCGGATAAGTCAAATAATCAAATATAGAAATTGTAGTGACTTTAGAAGAAATTGCTGAGCACTTGAATGTGCAAAGCTCTTTTGTTTGACTTAATGTAGTTGAGCTCTGTGTGTATATCAAAGAAGATTAAGAAACCATCACAGACTTCTTTTAAAGTCCAGAATCTACATTTTCCAATTAAAAATTCATAGTGAAATGAACCAATTTGATGAGTACTATACACGTAGTCTTCACTTGTACTTTGCCTGCTTTTATTGCAGGATCGACAGTTAAAACGACGCATCATTTACTCATGTCATTTATTCCTTTGTCACAGGGCTCTGTCTAAATCAAAAGGAAAACATCACAGTAAATAGATATCATGTGAATAATTTTCCTTGGACTTTCTGTTCCATATAAATAGTGACTTTCTTCAGGAAGACAGTAGTTTACCTTCAGAATTAAAACTAAATCTTCTGTTAGAATGCAGTGGTGCCTTGGCTCATGAATGCGTTGGGAACTATTGGGTGATGAATATGTCTGTAGCTGTGTTTCCTTCATGAATACACATATGCCATCGTCCCCAGATTTGTGGAACAAGTTAAGTTCGTGAACCAAGGTAACACTGTATTCAACTCACAACAATCATAATCTATGCCAAGTCACTTTCAAAACATTTGAATGTAAAATTAATCAGCATTAGCTATTGCTATTTGCTTATCTGTATCTTTTCAAATTGCTGAGTACACTGTGTGGACAATTGTAAGTAGTCTCTTATCACTAGGTATTTTTGTCTCCATTATTTTGTTCATATTGATTTTTTTAATTTAATAGTATCTATTTATTTCCTTGCCTGTCTAAATTTTAACAGTTCAGAGGTTTATCTAAATTTCACCTTCTAAAAACCTTTCAGCCAGACCCTGTTGTACAGTCTGTGGGAATCAGTTTATAAGAATATGACACTCAATGGTGACACTAGTTTTTTTTTTTATCTTTATTGGTACATTAAATATACACATCATGATTGCACTCCATAATGGGGATTTGTACCAGTATAAGACACAACTTAATTCTCATTTTTTCTTATAGCCCTACCCACCCTACCACCCCCCCATATACATAAAATTTGTTTCCTTACTTTTTTGTTACAATCTCAACATTTTCCCCCTTCACCCTATTTTATATTGAGCATTTTCTATATATAACATACAATGCTAGGACTCATTTACATCTTTATTTTCTCATACCAGAGAAAAGATGCAATATGTACCTATCTATTTATTTATTTCACTTATGAGGATATCCTCAAGGTATGTCCATTTAAGTAGAAATGATTCAAACTTATCATTTTTTATAGCAGACTCCATTCTGTAGAAGAACCACAGCTTTTTTATCCAGTCTCCAGTTGATGGACACTTGGGTTGTTTCCAAGATGTAGCAATCACAAATCGGGCTGCTATAAACATGGGTGCACATATGTCACTGTGATAAGAGTCTTTTAATTCTTATGTGTATATACCTAGCAGGGCAATGGCCGGGTCAAATGGGACTGCCAATCCTAGCTTTTTGAGGGTTCTCCAAACTGATCTCCAAAGGGGTTGTACGAGGGTGACACTAGTTTTACGTCCATGTGAAGATCATGAACGGTCTTTGTGCCTTCTGCTTATTCATCATCGTCAAAGGTTAGAGCAGTGGTAGCACATGACAGCGCTGTGGGGATGAACTGGATTAACACAGGGAGTCTATACACACCCGGAGTTGCTGCTGCTACTGTTATTATAACATGCCAGAAAAGTAATTATTCTTAGATATTTGTTTCTGATGGTGATTTAATATTTTGTAACTAAATGTTATATCTCTCCAATTAAAGTTTAGCCTCAATATTTGCTTGATATGCAAATTGATTTGCACACTGCATAGTATGAAAGAAAGATGGAACAAGCAATGAATGGATCTTTTTGTACTTTGCTTGTCGCTATAGATTTATCTCTATTTTCTTAAATCACTTTTTCTTCAAATATGACTTTTTATGATGATTTTATTTGTAGACTGTGTTCATAGTTATAAACTGTACCACAGATGATTTTCCTTTGTGTTATCTTCAGGATTATTTTGAATATTTTCTATGAGCTATTTTTACTGGGGAGTGGACAGTTGTCCAATCAGATACACTCTGGGAACAAGGATTGTTAGGGGAAGGGGGAAGGAAGGAAGAAAATGAGGAAATGTCACACAGGGAATAAGAATCAAAGAAAAAACAAAAAGGCAGAGATTAAGGCTTTTTTCTACTGTGTGGACTCTTAGTCTGCTAGTGTGCTTGGTAGTTGGATGTTTCCTGAGAGCACCAGGCTGGATGTTTGGACTCTGCTCTATGAAGCTTCCTGAACAATCTCAGCTTTAAAATAACAGAAGTATTTTAAAATGAAACAGAAATACAGAAATAAATATAAGACAAAAAGGAATGGTGCACATCTCCTGGAACGCATAGAGGATGAGTTAGATCATGGAATAAGATCTTCAACCTGGTGGTTATATAGTCTGAATTTTAAAACATGCACATGGTGTTACTTGTTAAAACATAAATGACAATGGTATAGAAACAGAACTAGGTAAAAAATCTAAGATGTGTTATGTACATGTACCAACTTCCCAGGGTGAATGTAATCATTATGCACTGTAAACATGTAATAATAATAGTAAAAATTTATAAAAAATACCTTATGGAATTAAGCAATCCCCATAAGATATTAAAAATACACAAAAAGTTGGGGCTGGGGATTTAACTGAGTGGTTCTGGTACCGGTCTTGCAAGTGCAAGGAGCCAGGTTCAGTCCCTGTTTAAACACATACCATACTGGGTGTGGAGACTCACCCCAGCAGCAACCAGTACCACATACCACAGTGCCAGGCGAGGTGGCTCACGCCTGTAATCCCAGCACTCGGGAGGCAGAGGCAGGAGGATTGCTGTGATGTGAGTTTGAGGCTGAGTTCAGGGCCAACCTGAACTACAAAGCGAGACCCTGTCTCAAAAAAACCTAAAAAAATAAAAAATAAAAATACACAAAAAGCGTATGAAGGTAAAAGTCACTGTTAGAAGCAGTGAACATAATATATCTCTACAGCTCCAAACAAAATTAAATACAATTTATAAGAATTTTTACATAATTCTTTAACTATGAAAGTACAATGTAATGTTTTGATCTATTATTTATGTTTATTTTTCTAAATAATCACTTAAAGAGAAAAGAACCATGAAATTTTATGTGATATGTCAATGGGCAGTGAAAGTACTTATGACTGCAAAATACAAATCCTTTTTTAGGAAGCAAGCTCCAGTGGTATCGGGGGATTTTTGTTGTTGTGTTGTTTTTGTTTTTGTTGTTGTTTTGTTTTGTTTGTTTGTTTGTTTTGAGACAGGGTCTCACTTTGTGGTTCAGGCTGACTCCGAGCTCAGCCTCCAACTCACATCACAGCAATCCTCCTGCCTCTGCCTCCCGAGTGCTGGGATGACAGGCGTGAGCCACCACACCTGGCACTGTGGTATGTGATACTGGTTGCTGTGATGCGTGAGTCTCCATGCCCAGTATTGTTATGTGGTGACCGGGGATCGAACCCGGGTCCTTGCGCTTGCAAGACAGGTGCTGGAACCACTGAGCTATATCCCCAGCCTGTTTTTTGTTTTTGGGGTTTTTTTTTATGATATTCATCTCTCAAATCCAAAATTAATAGATGAAATTCTGGTGAGTTGATAGCTCCACTTGTGTAACTGACAAGATATTCCCTGCTTCTACTTTTTCAATTTTACTTTTTGAATATAGGCATGAGAAGAAACATTAATTCACAGTTATGCTCTGTTTGATTGAATTGATTATATTCAGAAAGATGCTGATTAGTTTTAAAAATAACCATTCTTGAAGGGACTGAAGAGTCTTCACATCAGGCATATTAATTAGCACAGATACTACTCAATCATGTAGGAGGCATATTAGTCTTAAGCAAATGTTTAAATTCCTTTGCTTACAGAAATGAAGGAAAATTTTCCCTTGTGAAGGGCATTTGTATGCCTAAGCGATAAACAAAATGACAAACATCCATGGATGATGCAAACTAAACAAATTTGAACCTTAATTTTAAGCCTAGAATCACTCAAAAAGGAGCAGTACACATCCTTCTCCACTGTATAGATGGGTTTTCAAAGTAAGCTACGTATTCATCAGACCACATGAATCCAGCTTTCTATATTTGTGAGCTTCAGTTGTGAGTCAGTTTGTTTGGAAATGGTTACAAATACAGCACTTAATTCAAGAGAAACTACCATGCAAACAGCATCAATAGCAAAACCTCTCCCCAGCGGGAAAAGAGGGGAAATCTAACAGTCTCTCAGAGCGTGGGAAACAAAACAAAACAAAACAAAACAAAACAAAAAAAAAACAACAACAACAACAAAAGAAAAACCACCCAAGATTCAAGACTCCAGACGTGGAAAGGGGGCGCCTGCCCGAAAAGCAGGGCCTAGGTCCGCCCTCCGTTAACACGCATTGACTTCAAGCACATGCCCATCGGTCTTGATCACTCGAATTAATGATTCTACCACTGCTTCGCTGTGGAATTGTGGAGACAAATTTTAGTGTTTGACAAGTGCCTTAAACTCGGTTCTAGGCAATAGCACCATTTTAAGGAAGGCTGATAAGGATGTGTCCTATTTCAGACCGTCTAGAAATAGCCTCATTAGTTGGGTCTATTCTGATGCTTAGGCCTTCTTTATTGGCAGGACAGCTTTTCTAATTTCTAAATTCTTCAGACTGCAACTTCACCTTCGTCTCTCCTTCTCTGTCAGCACAGAAGAAAAGCTATCACTGCTTTTTGTCTAAAGCTTTTTTCAGTTGATGCAACTCCCATACCCTTCCCCACATTATAATCCAGGAATTCACTAACAGTACCATGAATGACCAAATTCAGCAAATCTTTATTGGATGTGTAAGGTAAATATTTACATCACTGAAATGTTTCACTTTTGTCTTCTTTAGAGTGGCTAATCTAATTGTTTTAGAATTTTTAATCCTGTGATGTTCTCATTTCTTTTTCTCCAGTTTTATCTCTTTATTTTGTTCATATTCTTATTTAAGTGGATGGCATAAATATTAAATGTTTTCTTTAACTCATATTCCATCAACAGATTATATTTCCAGGCTCACTTCCTCTCCAAACCAAATTATTCTAAAATGTTTTATGTCCAGTCTTCTCCATCTGTATTATTTTTCCCTTCAGCATCTTATATTTGTGCTCTTTATTGTTTCAATTACTACATTTTTCAAAGCTAGAAACATCAATAATTAGTTTTATTCATATATCCTCTATTATCTGAATAGAGAATTCTGATGAGTGGTTTGTGATGGAGTTTGCAATAACGTTTGCCTTATACATCCAGTAAAGATTAGCTGAATGTGCTCATCCATGGTACTGTAAGTGAGCTCCTGGATTATAACGTAAGGAAAGATTCTCTGGATATGTGAAATGTTTCAAATACTTCTGATGTACTTGAAGAATAATGTTTGGTGTGGTGTGCATGTGTGTGTGTGTGTGTGTGTGTGTGTGTGTGTGTGTGTGTGTGTGCATCAGATGACTCTTTACTGAATTCTGTGAATCTGTTTTAAGTACTGCACCATTTTTAATCCATCTACCTGCATGTGTCCATCTGTATTTACATCTACTTGTTTGCTTCTCATATACTCTGCACTGTTCCATCTCTACTCACATTTTGCAAATCCTCCACATTTTGCAAATTATTCATTCCTTTTTGAAAGATTAGATTAGACCACTTTACTGAATTGTGGAGTTTGGGACTTAGAATAGTGATCACTTAAACTGACTCACTATGTGATATGTGTAGTACTTTAAGTTTACTTTGGCATAAACACAAAAAATAAAATGAGTGCTAATATTTCCTTTATTTATGATGGAACATGCATTAATTTTTCAAAAAATATTTTAATAAGAGCTCACAACATGGTATGATATAGTTTCCTAACTTAAAAACTATACTTTTAATTTTTAGAATATTTTTAGGTTCACAGCAAAAATAAGAGGAAAATAGAGTTCCCAGTTGTCTCCTGTTTTCTCACATTAGAAACTTCCCCTACTATGTATAGCCCAGGCTACACTGGTGTGTTTGTCATTCCTGATGCCTAGAACGCACCATAATCATTCAAAGTCTGTAATTTACATTAGGAGTCAACCTTGGTGCTAGGATTTTGTTTACTTACATGTATGACATTGTGGTGTCATAAAGAATAGCTTCAGTGTTCTAAAAATCCTTTGGTTTTTGCCTATTCTCTTCTCCATACCAACTTTACTTTATCATCTCTATAGTTTTATCTTTTCAAGGATATTCTGTAGTTGGAATTGTATTTTACTCGACCTTTGCATATTGGCTTTTTCACTTAGAAATGCTTAAATATCTCTCTTCATACTTGTCATAATTTTTCAAACCTGGTAGCTCTTTTCTTCCTGGCAAGGAATACTAACATACCAAAGTTTGTCCATTTCCCTGCTGACATTTATCTTTGTTAGTTTCTCAGC
Organism: Petromus typicus; assembly: GCA_004026965.1. Taxonomy (NCBI): domain Eukaryota; kingdom Metazoa; phylum Chordata; class Mammalia; order Rodentia; family Petromuridae; genus Petromus; species Petromus typicus. Next base: position 61,765 of record PVIR01005640.1, on the reverse strand, counting down.
TAGATATTTACAAATAAAACTATTATGAATATCTGTGGACAGGAGTTTTGGTGCATGTGTTTTCAATTAATTTGGATAAAATCAAGTGGCCCCTTTGCTAAATTGTATGGTAAGGGTAAAGGTAATTCTAGGAAACTAACACACTGTTTTCCAAATCTCCTATCCCATATTTCATTTATTGTATCAAAAATGAGTTTCTGCAGGACATATTCTTGTCAGCATTGTATATGGCCAATATTTTATATTTAATTCCTCTACTAAGTGAGTAGTGTTAGCTCAGTGTTATTTTAAGTTGCATTTTCTTAAGGTTGAACATTTCTTAACAATTAGTTGCCATCTCTGTTTATTGTCTGATGAAGTGTTTCTTTATTTTTTCTCTTTGTAAATGATTTTTTATTATCACTGAGTTTTAATAGTCCTTTGTATAATTTATATTATACTTCTTTTTCAGATGTGTTTTGAGAAATACATATTATCCCATTCTCTAGCTTTCCTTTAATTCAGTGAATGTTGTCATTTGTAAGACTAAAGATTTTACTTTTAAATAACTTGCTTATTATTTAGTTTTTCATGGACCATGTCTTTGGTGTTTTATATTTTTGAATTTTTTGACACTATGTATAGCCTTTTTAATTGGGTTGTCTACTCCATGGCATTAATCTCACTGTCCTTTATTCAACACCACATCATCTTGACTACTATAATTTTACATGATGATTCTTGATGCCCATCATCCCAGGCCCTCAAGCTCATGTTTCTCCTTCAGAAATGTGTTCGCTATTCAGCATCTTCAGCCTTTCCACCTAAATTTCAGAGAAAGTTTGTTAATTCTGAAAAATTAATTTGTTCCTCTTTTGAGACCGAAAAGAATAAATCAAGTTGGAACAACCAGACATCTTGAGAGTGTTTTTTCCTATCCATGAACATAGAAGATTTCTGCATTTATTTAGCTTTCTTTTCATCACAGTTTTGCAGTTTTCCTCCTAAAGACTTTGCACACAGAGATATATGCAACAGAACCATCTTTTGTTCCATGTTACATATATTTATAGCACTGGTCGAAGAGATGTGATTGTCTTTTATGTGTAAGTACATTTTATGAGGCTCATACAGTGCAGATGTGATGCAATGCCTGCTGATGCATTTCTCTGAATCTGTCCCCATAATTTAGTTAGGCAAAGTGGTATAAACAATAAATTATATCTAAGTATTTAATTTTAAGATGTGATCACACAAATGATGATGCTTTTTAAATTTCAAATTTCACTTCATCATTGTTGCATGTAGGGAAATAATTAATCTTCATATACTAAAACATACCTGCCTACGTGACATAAGTGCTTGAAATATCATAGACTTCTTTTATTGATTCTTTCTGATTTTTATGTAAATAATCAGCTTACTAAAAGACAAAGACAATTTCATTTCTTGCAAAGTGTATAACTTTTGTTTCCTTTATTTTCTGCCCAGGATTACAGTAAAAATTCAAAACATTGATGAGAAAGGATAAGATTTATTTTTGATCTTATTGATAAAAGTTTATTCTATATCAGATATAGTACTAGTTCTGTGTATTTTTGTGTTTCTTATCAAGTTGAGGAAACACCTTTATTTCTATTTGCTTACAGTTGTATCTCCATCAACCCAGCAATCTTCAACAATCTCCAATTATTATTATCATGTAATTTTTGTTTGCCAATTAGTGTGAAATACTATATAATTGACTTTAATAGTTTAATCACCTGAGAGAAGCAAGGTAAATATTATTTGGTTTGTACATTATTCATTTAATGCACTGTTACATTTAATTTATTCATAGTTTGTTGAGACTTTTTACATCTATGGTCATGAGGGATATTGTCTGTGATTTTCTTTTCTTACAATTTCCTTGCTTTGGGTTTAAAAATAAGCTGATTTCAAATTGAATTAGGTAACGTTTGCTTTATTTTTATATCTGTAAACAATTACTGAAATTTGATATAATTTCTTCCTTAAATATTTACACAGTTTTATTAGTGAACTCCTATGGACCCGTTGCTCATGTTTGTGAAAGACTGTATATCGATTCAATTTAATAGATACTGACAGACCTTGTTAGATTGTTTATTTCTTCTTGTTTTATGCTATGGAAGAATTTGCTTTTCAAAAAACACTGACATACTTCATGTTATCAATTTTTGTTATCTTTCCTGGTGGGCCCTTTCTCCCCTGGCAGGCCAACATTGACAAGTGTGGTCACGTCTCCCTCACTATTCCCCGTGTATTTCTGTGGTTTTACCTCTTGGGCTTGTCCACAGTGAGCCCCTGCAGGTCATCAGTCACGGCTTACGTTTCTGAGGGCAGCATAATTTCTTTGGTGGTTCCTGTTCAGCTACCTTGTTATAGTCTCTCTGTCCCTATCCCTAGTTATCTTTTCAAATTCAATAGTTTGCTTATGACGTCACTTCTCCTGGGGATCTGTTGATTTTTCCATTTGTTCATCCTTTTATTTATTGCTAGACTGGAGTGACAACTTTTGAAATCCTGGATCAGAAAATAGAACTCTGCTCTCTATAAAATTTAGGAAGAAAAACACATTTATACAGCTTCTTGAGAGTAGAAACAGTCTTAATTTTCTTTCCATTGTATGATATGCAGATACATAATGTTTAAATTCATTTTTGAACAGAAATTAGAATTAATGTATTTCTTTTACTACATCAAGTTTCTAATTCAAGTATAAGCTATTCCCCAAATGCCAAAAGTGAGAAAGAGCTTATCATATCTGTAGAACAATAACATTTTATTTAGTCATGCTGGATAACTATTTAAGGTCTAAAAGCTAATATATGTAACACATAGATTCCAAATATTATTCATTCATTTATTATTTGATTCACCATTATTTCCAATATGTAATATTAACAAGAGAACATTCTAAATTCTGAAGAAAAGGCCAGATCCCTCCTCTGTAATAAAGCAGCTTACACTGTTGAGGCTGGACTTGTTCATAGTAACCAATTACATAATGAAGGCTGTTCTGTAATTTGATAATTTGGGCACGATGATATAGATGACAAGTGGGTGCTTATTTCTCTACACTGAGAGTTCAGAAGAATTTGTAAGGAAGTGCAGTGACACCATGACTCTATAATAAGATAAAGCTATTGGTTTTTCAGAGTGAAAATTACATAACTACAGTGATTAAGACAGCAGAAACAGCTGGGCCTGCGGGTACATCAGTGCAATCACCTACTCAGGAGGCTGAGGCAGGAGGACAGGAAGTTGAAGGCAAGCTCAGAAAATATTGACAGATCCCATCTCAAAATAAAATTAAGAAGTTGAGAATGTATTTCAGTAGACAACATTTTCCCAGCATTAGCAAGGCTGTGAATCTCCACTCTCTAGGTATTAAAAAAAAAAAGAAAAAAATTGGAAGTGAGACTGTGCAGTTACTTTAACATGTTAAAGTAAAAGAAATTGATAGAATGTTTTTGTATTTTAATTTCACATTTAATTATTTTATTACTTTTTTATTAGTTTGAACAGATTTGTGATTAAGTAGTATTTTGTGTCCTTTGTATTTTGGTGCTGCCAGGCACAACACATCAATTTCATTGTACACTTTTACTGATTTTTTTTTTTTTTTGAAACAGGGTTTTGCCTTGTAGTTCAGGCTGGCCCTGAGCTCAGCCTCCAACTCACATCACAGCAATCCTCCTGCCTCTGCCTCCCAAGTGCTGGGATTATAGACATGAGCCACCACACCCGGCACTGTGGTGTGTGGTACTGATTGCTGCTGGGTATAAGTCTCCATGCCCAGTATTGTATGTGGTTACTGGGGATTGAACCCAGGCCCTTGTGCTTGCAAGACAGGCGCTGGAACCACTGAGCTAACTCCCCGCCTTGTTTTTTTCTTTTCTTAATCTAGCTAAAGTTTGTCATTTTCACTTACCATTTTCAAAAGTCAAATGTTATCTAACTGGATATAGTCTGTTATTTTCTAGTCTCATTTTATATAATTCTGTTAGAATAATCTATTTTTCTGTTTATTTTTCTATAGGTTTTTCTTCACTCATAGTGTAGTGAAAGGTTATTGATATACTTATTTTCCTAAGAGGGATTTATCACTCTATTATTTTCCTCTCAGAGTTTCTTTTGCTGTTCCTGAGAGTTTTGGTGTACTGTATGTCCATTTTCACTTGTCTCAGAACCCTTTGCCATTCCCCTTTTGATTTAGGAATTGATTTGTTCATAGTTCAGAAGCCATATGCTTTAGTTTCATATACTCAGGAATTTGCAGGGTTTTTGTCCTGTTTTTGACTTGTAGTTGCCTAGTGTGATGGTCTGATAATCACTGACATGATCTCATAGTTCTTAAATTTGTTGACTGTTTTGTGTTCAAACATGGATTTTTTCCCCTGGAAAATCTGCCAGTATTCTTGAAAAGTATACGCTTCCTGCTACAGTTGGTTGCAATAGTCTGTATGACTACTATATTCATCTAGCCTCATAATTAGTCTCCAGAAATTTTTTTAAAAATCCTTTTACAATGACATCAAATATTAAAGTATTTAGGAGTTAATTTAACTAGCAGAGTGAAATAACTGTACATTGGAAACTTTAAAAAAATTAAAGATGGAAATAATTCAAAGATACTGAATATTCATGGATTGAAACAGTTAACATGATAAAATATCCATGCCATACTCAATAATCTACAGATTCATTGCAGTCTGTATCAAAATCCCAAATTCATTGCTGTAGGAATAAATATCTTAAAATTTAGAGAACCACAAAAGACTCGAAATATCCAAAGCGACCATGGGCAAGATTAATCAGCCCTTCTGCCAAAATGCAGACCTAGACTTCTCTAAATATTTCTCCTGTAAGAAGCTGATTTCTTCAGAAATACTGTTAAGGTTACTTAGATAGCAAAATTTGATCCTGAATTTATCTGTTCCTTTAATCTATAATTTATATTATTGACATTTTAAAAAATATTCAAAGATGAGATAAATAATGTCACATAGAATTCAGTTTTGTGTGTAGTTCGAAGGTCTGAAAATTAGGCTTCAAACTACAATCTGATATGATCAAATTCACATATCGGGTTCATTTGTTCTACAGTAGACAGGTGCACAAAGCACTATATGAATCTCCAGATTTATGGAATGGAAAGAAATGAGCCCTGTCTAAATCCAAAATCCTACATCTTTTCCCAGTGCACTTTTTCTATTCTCAGTGAATCAAAGTTCTTTATTCGAAGATAAATAGGTTAAAAATATTTTTGATGCTAATTGGATGATCTCAAAAATTCCATTTCCTTCTTTTGTATTCTGCTGAAATGTGCCACCAAATCTATCTTCTTAAAACCACATTTTTCTCTGTTGACCATATAAACCTGTTTATTACTCCACTTCAAAAATATTAGTCTTATTAAGCTGCTGGGGAAAATATACAGCTTTTATTCTCCCTTTTTAAATTGAGCAAATTGAACTGAATCATCTATAGACAGTACAAAGCTCATGACACTTATGGTTAATTCAGAAGTGGTATCCCTGAGTAGTTCTGTTATTTAGAGTTTCCTATAATATTTAAAGAGAAAAACAGTGAAATTTTGGAATTTGTCTATTAACGACCAACGTTAATGATATATATTAAAATGCATGACCTGAATTCATATATTAGATATAGAAACCAAACTGACAAGAATAGAGATATTTGAAACAAGAGTAAATTTTTATGAGCTAGAACAAAACCTTATCTGCATCAAGAATTTCTATTCAGAATGTATCTGTGTTAGTAGTCTACTTCCATTTGATTTTTTTTCTTTTCTTTTTTTTGAGACTGGGTCTCACTTTGTGGTTCAGGCTGGCCCTGAGCTCAGCCTCAAACTCACATCACAGCAATCCTCCTGCCTCTGCCTCCCAAGTGCTGGGATTACAGGTGTGAGCCACCACGCCCCGCACTGTGGTATGTGATACTGGTTGCTGCTGGGCGTGAGTCTCCACACCCAGTATTGTTATGTGGTTACAGGGGTGAACCTGGGTCCTTGCGTTTGCAAGACAGGCGCTGGGACCACTGAGCTAAATCCCCAGCCCATTGATATTTTTATTTTTGCAATGTATCTTATGTGGAGAATAGTAAAATAGTACTTTGTACTTATAAAACATGTTTCATCAGAAAGGTCAATGTACTTTTCAAACTCATTAATCCTTAGAGTGTCCCTGAGGTGCAGAATATATTATACAGGTGAAAAATTAGAGCTGAGATGTGTAAACAATTTTATCCCGACTGACCAAAATGAGGGGCGGAAGCCTTCAATTAACCCATGCCAGATGAAAAAAACTTCAAAGTCACAAGGATGATTTAGGGATCATGAACTATTTCAAACAATGTCTTCAAGTAAAACAATTTTCGTAAAGGGAAATGATGAATAAGTTAATGGAATGTTCTTTCTTCACGTAGCAAGTGTGATTCATCAAAAAAAATGTATTTGCAGTTGATTTAACTTAATATTTTGAGAAAAAAGATAGTCAGACCAAAGAAATCAATACATGATAATTCTGGTTTTGATCAGACTTGGAAACTCATTGAACATTAAATCCTTCAAAGTTATAATTTTATTGAAAATTAATATTGTCTAAATTACACTTTAACTTTGTTAGAGGAACTGGTCTGTCCAAAACTACTTGATCTGCCCCACCTTTAGAAACAAGTGTGCTTAAGTAAACTTGCAGAATATAGTATAAATTCTGACCCAGACATTCACAGGAAATTAAACTGAAATAAATCTTCAATAGAAGCAAAAGAAGTAGATGTTCAAAAATATCATCAGAAATGATATATTAGTAATTCCTTGATGAAATCTGTTACAGCTGAAAGAGAACCCCTGGGGAGTTATTAGGTACATCAGCTTTTCAGCCTTTAATTTGAGAATGCTTCTTAAATATTGCATATTTCTCATTTGTATTTAAGAAAAAAGAGTGCAGTACCATGAATATCAGCATGACTGAACCCAAGCCCCTGAGCACTGGGGTGTGTTTAGGAAGCTTGCTTTTCTGTGCACCAGAAAATTAAATGTTGTCTAAAATTCTTGGACTCTTCTATGTTTTATAATGCCTCTTTGAATTGGACACTTCATGCCATTTAATTTTATAAAATAGTTACAAGCTTTCTTACTAAAACATATCCTGGTAGCATATTATTTATTCTCTCACACTTATTTTTTTAACCATTAAAATGCAGGGAGTAGTTTCTATATTCAGGGTCCATACTAAATTTTGAAAACAGATGTAAAATGAGCCTGATTCTACTTTCAATGAATTTATTGTTTTATGAGAAAGGAAGATATTTAAAGAAATAACTCTAATATTTATAATGTAGTAATCTCTACAGAAGTTATTAGCAAAATCGAGTAAGAAAGTCAGTATAATCAAGGCACAGTATCTTCTTTGCTTGGAGACAGTAGAAAATTTCACTGTGTGGAGACATTTGTGGGGTGATGAGTAGTTGAGGCCATTGAGGAAGATAAGGGGGGCAGCCTTATTGGGGCCCAGGGAGTATACAAGTAATAAAGCCAGCAAGTCACAGAGACTGCTGTAAAAAGGTTTATAAAGATTAGATAAGGTCAGAAACCCCCCAAAATAATGTTTTTCTAGGTGCTTACTTATAATAAACTCCAAAGTACTTTTATTTCCCAATTTTATCAATATTTTGCTACTATTTTTGTATGTGTTTACATAAAACTTTATCACGATATACAGAAACATGATAAATGTACACAAATAGCAATTAATAAGATAAAAATAGTGGCATATAAGATTATTTGATTTGTAATATATCATAGTCTAATTTTACTTATTAGGATAGTGTCTAAATATATTTTTATTAGTTTTTTAAAGTATGATGCATTATTCAGTTTTTCTGATCTTTAGTTTTGAGAATTTTTTTAATATACTATCATTCCAAACCATACAGGTCCAAGAGAAGAAAAGTACATGTTTGGCTTTCATATTATTTTCAGCCCATTAGTGTCAACAGCTGGAAATGAAAGCACTGTGTAAAAATAGGTAACATAGGTATTGTCCTTTGATTGTTGGCAAGAATCACTAAGTTAGTTTAGAACTTGTTAGCACTGTATTTATTTTATCTATCTATCTATCATCTATCTATCTATCTATCTATCTATCTATCATCTATCATCTATCTATCTGAGTCAGGGTCTTGCTTTGTAGTTCAGGCTGGATCTGAACTTGCTATGTAGCCCAGGTGAGCCTCGAACTCAGCAATCCTCCTGCCTCCACCTCCCAAGTGCTGAGATTATAGGCGTGAGCCACCATGTTTAGAAGCACTGTATTTAAATATAGCTGAAGCAATACTTTTATTTCAGTATCTTGGTAGTGGTAATGATTCAATGCTGTCACTTATGAAATCATATCAAATCAAAGTACATATGGGTAAAGTTCATCTTTAACATTGGAGGTTATAAGTATTTTAAATAATAATTTCCAGTTACTTTGGAACTTTTCGTCAGCTTCAGTGTGGTTGTCATTATGTTGTGTTTCATGTGACTACTGATAAACCTTCGTTTTCTGGAGGCAGGAGAATTGTCACTCTGCATCGCTGCCATGCATTTCAGTGCACTGCGCCGTGTTACCTCATGTGGACTCTGTTGAATGTGTGTACTATTATTTTGTACCAAACAATTTAACAGAACTTGAATATGTGCTGTGATGACATTTTGCTTGAGTGAAGCTCTCAGAATACCTCCAGGATGGCTGTTAGATGGGACAAAGTCAGAAGAGTGAGTGCCAATCTCGAAACTTCATTTCCTTCTGATGCCTTGTAAACACCATAAAAGTAATTTCAAATTATAATATTTTCTTCTTTTCTCATTCTGTTTCACCTTGAGCATCCTTCAGCATCCCCTAAGGAAAATCAAAGCCTACATAATTGTCTTCACACTATCAGCTGTTCTCTGAATTCCATTTTACTGTGCAGTAAAGCAAGGTTTTATTTTCTACACGGCTGTTCTCTGAAGGAGCAGGGCACAGTTTTCCCTCTGGAATCCTGAGCCTCCCACTACTGAGCTTGATTAATGGCCTTACCAACACCATTTACTAATGGATGTGCCTATTTTGTTCAAATCCAGAGGACTAGGAATGACAATTCTGCACTGTTTCAAATTTATGAATTTGTATTTCCTGCAAAGTGTAGATATATATGAATATGAAATTTCAGCTTTTATCAGAATTTATACTTGTTTTTCAAGGAACATTTGCAAGTAAATTATAATAATAATAATTATTCAATTATTAAGAAGTCATAATATCCAGTCTTCTTCATTCATATTATTTTAAAAATCATCACTATAGGGCCAAGGATTTAGCTAAGTGGTTCCGGTGCCTGTCTTGGAAGCGCAAGGACCAGGGTTCGATCCCCGGTAACCACATACTATACTGGGCATGGAGACTCATGCCCAACAGCAATCAGTACCACATATCACAGTGCCGGGCGTGGTGGCTCACACCTGTAATCCCAGCACTCGGGAGGTAGAGGCAGGAGGATTGTGATGTGAGTTTGAGGCTGAGCTCAGGGCCAGCCTGAACTACAAAGCAAGACCGCATCTAAAAAAAAAAAAATCACTATAGGAATAACCTTATATACTAAAAATGTACATTATAAACTTAATAATACTAGTTACATACATTTTAAAATGATATCATATTTGCTATTTCAAGTTATTGACTTAAATTAGAATTGTTTCACTTTCGTTCATTTTTCCCAATAGGAGGTCGCTAGAAAAAGTAAAGACAGATGCAAAAACTGAACATTTTGAAACAAGAAGTACAACAGACCAGTTTTTTCCATTGTTGCCCCGATGTACAAAGATTTTACTACTTGTGATAAATCATGGCTGCAAATTTTGGGTGAATTAAAGAGAGACAAAAATAAATCAATAATGCTGACAATGCAAGCTACATGTAGTTAGTCAACATAATTTAAAACTGTCTCTTTTTAATAAAAAATGCCCCATTTTCATCACTGGTGCCTACATAAAATCAATAACTCAATCTAGGAGCTGAGCTGATATTGCTAGTAAGTAATTTCTAGTCTTTCTCAGGTCACATGATAGGATAAAATTATTTAATTCTTTGTGCACTATCATGGAGGGGCAATTAGAACCATTTTCAATAATATTACTAGTTTGTCCAATGGTTTCCTCATCCCTTTTATGTAAAATTCAGCACTGATATTTTGTTTGAAAAAAATGATTAGTGATTAAATAGTAAGCAAATTAACTCAATGATGTATGAACATAACTTAGTATCACTCTTTAAAAACAAAGCAAAAGAAATTTAATCCCCACCGGCACAACGCTGCCTCACCGCGCCCGGGCTGACCCAATCGAAGTTTCACGAGCTCAAAATGCCGGGAATTTGTTTCTCCGAGGTGTCAATTATTTAGTGATAACAGACCCCCTGGTAAAGAGCGGTCATCGTATCGCTGAATGAACAAATCTTTAGCATCGTGCCGTGACTGACTTGTCGTGACAAAGGTTTGAGCCACTGACAGCCCACATTTACAAGGTTTGATTAACCAATTCATTATGCTAAGATTATTCCCATGACACTTTCAGGAGACTACAGCATTTTGATATTTAGAAGTAAATAAAAGATAATATCGAAACTGCTCCATTTATTCGATTCTATAGGCGTAGTGATGGTGAATTTTCAAGGACCTATACAATACTTAAAATCTAAAGTGAACTACCGACTTGAGAACTTGAAAATAATACGAGAAAGCCACCCGCCTATGTATTTGGAAGTTTAAAATTTCAAATCCTCTCTCTTCCGGGACAGAGTGACACCTGCTAGTTTCTTCAGCCTCTAACCTGTGCAGTCGCTCTCTGCGCAGAAATGAGGCACTTTTCCAAAGTGACGGATCTCCCTCCACTGCTCCTGAACCCCGTCATTATCCAGGAGCTTCCTGCGTTAAACTGAGCCACGAGCTTTTTTTTCCCCAGGGGCTGTGCGATGTGATCCTGGCTACTCTCCTGACCTGAATCCTCACGCCCACCCGGCCCTCCTGCCCACACAGGGCCCGGGGACGCTGGGCTGGTAGAGATATTATCATGGGGGGGGGGGGAGGCGTTCTCTCTCCTGCAAGCTTTGTACGACTGTTAACACTTAGGATTAAGTTTTGGGGTCAGAATATTCTTCCTTTGAGGGAATTTCTCTCTCTGCAGCACTAGATTAGCATCCATCCCTTCATCTAATTCCTCTGTTAGCTCATTATATGGGTTACTTTTCTTCACAGCCTATAGGAATAAAGAACTATCTTCACTTACAGATACTCGTTTTCTGTCTCCTCTGTGGCCTTTCCAGGTCCTTGCAAAGAAAAGCGTGGTCCTGCTCTCTGCTGTATCAGCAAAGGCTGGAATCCTGCCTGCAACTTGGAGAAACATAAATGATGAGGGGGTCTAAGAAAGAAATGTAAAAATGGCTTTAATTTCAGGCGAGAGTATAAAAGTTATTATTTCTACTGCTCTTTCTTTTTCCATTTCTTTGGACAGTCGCATGTCTACTTCTTAAATTCTCAAAACAGCCTTTGAGTCACATAGAATCTTTGCAAATTATGATGTGCGTGGCAGGTATAATTTAACTCTGTTTTTGGGGGAACTGTTACAGGACTGTATTTATGAGCAGATATTCTTCAGGACAACATCTCCTCTCCCATGACTTCATTAGGACTGCTTCCATTTATTCAACTGAAGATGATGTCTATTAAGGAATTGGAAATCTTAATAGGAATCCTACCACATTGTGAATGTTTGAAATATTGAGAAAATATAGTTAATGTAACTTTAATAAGACTTGATCAAGGTTATTTGCTTCTGATCTGTCATAGAGTTTCAAAATCTTGTATCCAAATCACTGTGTTTGTTAATTTCTTTCTTGTTCAGCTGGGTTTTTGGGGTAGGATCTCCCTAGACAGCCAGGCTGACCTGAAGCTCTAGGCAATCCTCTGTCCTCAGCCTCGCAGGGCTGCTCCACCATACCCAGCATCAAATCTTGCTACAAGAAATTTAAAGATATCTAAAACTTAAGATAACATTGGTTTCCTGAGATATTTTTTTGAAGTAGAGTTTTTCAAAATGGTGTAGTCTATCCTGTCCTTAAAATGGGATTATTGTAATGCTGCCCTTAAAATATGCTCAAAGTAGAACTTATATAACTCTTTTCTGTCGTCTGTATTAAATGCCATTGTTTTCAGAGTATTCTTGTTCAAGCTGTTGTTTACGCCCTATATAGAAGGAGGGTTTCTCTTTCTTCCGTGCTCCGCCTCTTGTAAAGAGAGCAGCTGCCGACCTGTAAGGAGTCCCAATTTAAATTTTCTGCACCTGGAGGCAGCCAAGCCTGACTGCAGGGCCTTATTTCAAGAAGTTTTATGCTTTAGCTGGGCTAGAATAGACCTACTTAATATGAAAGTTGCTGTGAATCTTGCATCAAATTTATCTCACTTGGGTAGGACATGAACTCTTTGTCCAAAATCACAAATATAGTAACCGGAACTCTGGAATCACACTGTATTTCACAGAGAGAAAGTTGTGCAACAAACTTTGATCTCAATGTTTCAGGGAGCTTGAAGTTCAGAGCTTTGCTTATACACTATAGAGGAGAGTGTACCTGGCTCTGTAATCTCTTCCTGCTGTTCACACATTATGAAGGTTTTGGTTTTCAGTTATGAGTTTACTTGTAAATGCAAGCAGTGATTCAAATATAAATTTTACAAAATGTTATAGTGGGAGACACATTGACACTAATCCCCTTTAAAATACTCTTGCTTACTTGAACACATATACCCCATCGTTCTTGCCGCTCCCTCCAGCCCCTCTGGGAGTCCGCTTCTGTGGGTGTCTGCGAGGTGTGACCAACCATCCCGTGAACGCTGTTGCTAAGTGCACACAACAGAAAGGCAGGCTCGGAAAGACGCCCTGCTGCGCTCGTGCTCACCCACCTCCTTCCCTGCACCAGGCACTGTGCAAATGCCAGCTCCTCCCAAGGTCAAAGGGACAGTGCAATGTGAACACTTGTGCTTGATTCAGGAGTTGTGCAAACATAACACAACTAAAATCTCTTGTGAAAGAGGCCTCTGCAACTACCTCGAAAAACACAAGTACATTGGGTTGTGTATTTGAAGCAAGTGGGAGCCTTTTTAAATAAATCTGTAGAAATGTATCTTTTATGGTAATAATTTTTTAAATTTACACGTTACTCTGTTTGTAGTATGGTTGAAATACCTGCGGTTTATAGTTATTTCGAGGAGTGAGTGTGTGTTTGTAATACAGCTTGTCTTTCTGTAAACCCTTTTCTCTTCCCACTCCTTCTTTCCTCTAAATCCCTTTTCCTTATTTTCATTCTTGCTCATCTTAGCTCGTGTTTACAACATACAATATGTCTATTCATTAAAGTTACTAGGCTCCTGTATGCATCATATCTTCATTCTACATCTTGTCCCCTTCTTCTGGATCTCCTGGACCCATCTCATTTGCAAGAGATCTGTCCCCTTAGCTCCTCTATCCACTCATCGTTGTGCTCCTTGCTTGTACTTTGCCTCACTCAAATTAGAGATACCATACAGTGTTAAAGCTTGTTTGTCCAATTTAATCACTCAACATTATTTTTTCCAGGTGCATTCACTTTCCTACAAGAGTCTCAAATTTGTCCTTCTTTGTAGCCAAACAGTACTCCACGACATATACATACTACATTTTTTATTAACCAATCCTCTGTTGTTGGATACACAAACTGATTACAGGATTCCACTCTATTCCTCAAACATACTCTCCATCTACAATTATTTTGGTATATGTATGTTTTCTTATTTGTAGAACTCTCTGCTACTCGATTATATTTCAAACAAATGAATATAATACAGATTGTGATAATAGAAAAGAAATCAGAGTTTTGTCATTTTGTGAAGGTAGTACAGGTAGTAAACATCTTGATAATATACACTATTCTACCATTTTCTGTGAGTCACAGAAAGGTATCTGTGCTGTCTATGAGATCTGGGAAAATATAGACAACACATAACGAACAGAGGAAATATAACTCAGACATTAAGTGATATCTTAGTTCATAAGCACATTTGTTTGCAAATAATTTGGTTCACAAATGGAAGCATTTTCCAAGAGTTTTGTTTTTGTTGGCAGACTGTGCACTGGGTGACAAATGAGACTGTAGCTGTCTTTCCCGTGCAAACATGACATGGTTATCTTTTCAAAATCATGGAACAAATTAGGCTTGTGAATCAAGGCACCACCGTAATTTCCTCACTTACATAATGAAAAGTAGTAATCTAGTGTCAGGTGTATGATGTTTTTATTATGTTACACTGCCTGTCAGTTAGAGAGTGCCTGGACATAAGTTACTATATGTAAGTTAGACGGCTTTTCTGTCCCCTCACAGAAGCCCTTCACTCATCAATATTTCTAAGACTGACAGGTCTCAGTTAACCATAACATCTCTAAAGTAATATTAGTCCATGTTACAGCTTTAATAAATATGATCCTGATTAGGTGTCCATGTATAGTTTATATAAAAACAAGCACACAGTGTAGACAGTAAAACTCCAAATGTTCTCAAAGAAAAGTTGAGCCTTGAGTAAAAAGTAAATTAAATTTCATCTAATAATTATTTTCAGAAGGACATTATGAATTATGGAATTAACTTGCAATGGGAAAGCTCCATAGTAGGTAGGAAATTAGTCACTGTCTTACTGTATTCAAAGGCATTTTAAAATCTAGTTTATAGATGTCAAACTGATGTTATTTTATTACAAAGTAAAACTTGTGAATTTAGAGCATGTTTTAATTGAATAATTTTATATATAATAGGTATAGTCTAAAGATTGTAGACTTGCTATGAGTTTGATTCAATCCACATGTCATTGATGTCATTCCATAAGATTTTTTATGTTGAAATATAAAACATATTAAATATCCCACTAACAAATGAATACTAGAGAAAGTAATTTTGCTTCTTTATTAAGATTATTTCAGACCTATTTCCTCTTTCCCACATGCTACTCTGAAGAAGCACTGACAGTTATATGCCTGTCATTTACTCAGATGTTGCAGTGCACATGTTTTAAATTATACTTTGCAATGTAATCATTTTATACACTCTGTTCGTTATGTCTTTTATTTTCTCTTCAGCTGTTTTGCTAAAGTAAAAAAAAAGAAAGCTCTAAATCTAAGAAAATTAATTGAATGTTATTTTGTTGTAAGTTTTCTCAAATTTCAAAGATGGTGCTAATATGACAAATATATTTTCTAGAATTTCATTGAGATTATGAAATAACTGATCAGTAGTCAAATAAAATAGAAGAATTGAAGAAGTGCAGGTATTTTCTCTGCAAAGGATAATTACTAATTACTGTATGTCAAGACTGAAGATAGACAACACTCAAAAATAGCAGAAATGATTCATTAAAGTCTTTATAGCAACTACAGTCTTCTGAATGTATTTCTCAAATAAGTGAAATCTCTCTTCCTGAAATCTATTTATCCCATAATCAAAAATCCAATTCTCAAAAGCTATACACACATTAGCATTTCAATGGTGCATATTTTCATCGTACTACCTAAATCATTTAAATCTTTTTTTTTTTTTTTCCTAGAGGAGCAGAATCAAATGCATTGGATTAAGACTTTCAACAAAATTCATACAGGCAAAAGAAATTGTCAAGACGTAATTATCCTCAAAGATATCCTTCTTATCCTTTCTCCTTTTTCCCCCTAAATAATGATGACATTGGTGAGAAATATTTCATGGATCGCTAATATCCATGGATTAAGGTGGTTGTTACTGTTCCTCCCGACTGTTACTTTCTAATCTCGTCAACAGCTTCCTTGAAGCACATTCCTGTCTTTCTAGTTTAATGTTTAACACACCTACATGTATTCCTTGTGTTCCTCTTGGAAGCTTTGTATCCTCTACTTCTACCCTTGAGCATTATGCTATTACTCCTCTGTAAAAATATCTTCTTTATTGTCTGCTTACCCCATGTGACACTTTCCATAACCTTTTCAGATCTTCCTCCTTCAACATGCTGAAAGTAATCATACCCACTATTGGATCTTTATCACACTCCTACTTATCTTATACCTGTTGTTACACTTCCTCATATTTTCCCTCCTAAATACTTCTCTTGCCTCCAAACTGTGGAAAGCTTGAAAACAGTGCCTTTGCCCTAGTGGTCTTCGTATTCTTTCACTTATCAGAATTGTGAAGCTTCTGAAAAGTGACATATTTACATTTTAATCTCCCCATGCCTACATCATACTATCTTTTGTATTTTCAAATTTTAACATCAAAAGGAAGTAGAACAACACTCTGCATCCCAGCTCCCACAAAGTGAGCAGCTATCTCTGCCACATTTTCACCCATGAAGAAACCCCTACCACAGGCCCCCAAACAACAGGCCTGCCAAACATCCATGTTGGATCTGTACCCAAATAAATCTTTCCTCCTGATAGCATTCTTGTCTCAAGCATTTTCTCACAGCCACAGTAAGCTGGCTACTCCAGGTTACCATGAAAACTCTTAAGCAGGACACTTAACCTCAATGTCAGGGATGGAGAAGATTTCTACAAGGATATAATGCTAATTCTGCCACTAGGAAATGAGCAGACACTGGCTTAGCAAAGATAGGCTAGCAAAGGAAAAGAATATACTTTGGCCTGGGGAATTTAAAGCCAGTATGCCAGGAATCTAGGGTACAAAAGTAATAGAAATGACCAAGGAGCCAGCTAGGATTATTGGAAGACAATAACATCCTCCATAAAATGATTGGCATCACAAATCATCAGAAAAATGCAAATCAAACCACAACTGCATTGGTCACCTATCTCCCACTTATGGCAGTAACAACCATTGTCCCCAACCCTCCATTTCTTCGCCTGGTCCACTGCTCAGACTGTGATCACTGAGAACTGCAAAATTATTTTTGCCTCATCTTTTTCCCTATTGACTCATTCTGTTTTCCACAGTGCAGTAAAGGCCACTGGGGAAAATAATTTTAATCACATAATCCTCTTATAAACTCCAAGACTGTTTAATCACAGATTAAAAGTTCAAACACCTTGAAATATTTGAGTCCATACAAAGGAAATAAATAATATCACTATCGTGAAGAGCTATCTGCACTCTGATGTCCACTGCACCATTTTTTTAATAATAGCTCAGGCATGGAGATATCTGAAAAGTCTATTGCTGAATGGATGAGGATGTACTATCTACACACCTGTCTATCAGTCTCTGTCTATATTTATTTGATAGAATCTTACTCATTCTTAAAAACCAAAGAGCCTTCCTTTTGTGATGATACAGATGAACCTAGAGGATATTATAGTAAGTAAAGTAAGATTGACACAGAAAGATAAACACTGCATGACCTGATTTATATATGAACTCTTCAAAAGTCAAATTTGTAGTCAGTAAAATGGTGGATCCTAGACGCTAGGTATAGAGGAAATGGTGAGACTCTGGTCAAAGCATTCAAAGTTTCAGTTGTGCAGTGTGTGAGATCTGGACACCTAATGGGACACAGAGTGGCTGTGATTGAAAATAACTTACTGTGTACTTAAAATTCGCCATGATAGTCAATAGTACTTTTATCACACACAATTGGCAGCTACATGAGGTCATGTATATGCATAATACGTTAATCATAGTGATCCTATTAAGCATCACACTGCACTCCTTAAATATATTCAATTTTCATTTTTTAAGTATACTTGAGTAAAACTGGCAAAACATCATCCTTTTGCTCCTTGGAGTGAGGAAGGGTCCAAATAATTTTATCAGATAACGTTCATAACACACTTCAGGAAACTTAATCAAACAGGTTGAAATGATCTGTAGAAATCCGCTATTTATCCCAAGCCTTGACACCATTTAAAAAAGTGTGATTATCCTCTGAGATTGCCTTCCACACTTGACATTGATTTAGTTTATGAGTATCTCCTCTGAGAGACTCTAGTAACTGAAAATACTAAGCTACCAGGTAGGCCCTGGGGAGCACCAAACAAAGATTGTATTTGCCAGTCCTTAAAAGAAGTGGATAGAGGATACCTGTTTTATTAGAAACTAGGATAACTGTCAAGCATCTAAACTGAGCTACAATTATGTTTCCAAGAGATTATATTCATGATGTCTTTCCAATAAGACCGAGAAGTCACTATTCACCCCAGCATATTCTGTTATATCATTAGGAGGAATAGAATTAATACCACTGTATGGAATTAGATCAATGAGATTTTCAAATTGAACTAAACATTAGAAAGATTCCATATCTAGTTATGTTCAAGGACCTGCTAAGGTTCCTGCATAAACATCTTCAATGCAATCTGATCTAACATTTCTTTAAGTGATTCCTGAGAGTATTTAAAAGTTACATTTCACTTAAAATGCTAAAAGATTCCTTAAGTATCTGAAGCAGCAGATCCTGGTGCCTTTCCCTTGAAGACTATATTCTTTTCAAGCACCATATCATAAAAATAAAATTTTAAATTGATTTGGCAATTTTTAGTATTTTATCTCTCATTATATCCATATATTTTGCCATTTTGGTAAAAACACGAATTGATGGAAGGTGAAAACTATATTATCACTTCTAAATGGCTGTTCTGTTTCACAGAAATGAGGTGGAGCTTTTGAATTATTTGTATTAAGATATAAAATAACACTTCCATGGAAAACTGCAAATTGGGCTGGAAGCCACATTTTTAATATGGAGGCTTCTCACCTGCAATGCAAATTCTCTGTAGCCGGGATCCCCCTGGGCCGCAGTGCATGGCTCTGTGGGACTCTGGAGCTTGGGTGGGGGGCAAGTGTGAGAAGGGGTGCTGGCTGCTTTGCCAAGAGTAAGAAGATTCCTGGGTTCCGACCCCAGACCTTTCTGTCTTCTGCCAGCACTCATGGAATTATAGCCAGTCACTTGGAGGCAAAGTAAAACTGCAAAATTTTACATTTCTTGATATGCATTAGGGATGTCAAAATTATTTTTTAATAATATCTAAATATTCAGAAAATATTTACTAAGTGAATATATCAGATTTTGGAAAATACATTACACAGTTAGAAATCAGGTCTCAACACAGTAAGCAAATGATGAAATATTCCTTCTACCCAGCACCGCGGGTGATTCGGAGATGCTCTGGGCAGTGAGACCCCTGCTGGTCCGGAGGTGGAGGCCAGTCTGCTGCTCAGCGTAGCATGTGAACTTACGGTTTCTAAATCCTAGTCATAGGGTCGCTTTGGTGTTGCTGAGAAAGAGCAGTAAGATGAGATTTATGTATTTTAGACATGATTTCCAACAAATTTTAGAAATACTTCTCATTTCTTCCTGTTTTGCAAGGAATGCCACCTTTCCCCATTGAGCAAAGGAAATTGATCATTCTTCAGCTGGGGATTATTATGTAAGTTAATAGAAATCTAAAGGCAAGATGAAGATAAATGTGTTCATATTTTATTATATGTTTGATCATGCCAATTAATCATGTGGAGAGAAATGCCCACTGCTGTTACTAGTGGTATTTATATGTCTGTATAGTTGGCTTTGCGTTCATCTGTCTTTGTCAGTATCAATACATGTCACTTAAATATGAGTCAAGTCACTGGGTGAGTCACGTCTGAAGATCATTCTGAAGACACGTCTGATGTGTCTCTTGCAACCTATTAGTTACCCAGCTCAATACACAGTTGCTTCTTTGCCCTGGACTTTTCTAATCTTCTCTTTTGAATACAGGCAGGGTGTGTAACTCTCCATTCATAGTTTGGAACATATATTAAAAATGAAGTATGATCTTTTTTCAGATAATTCATGATATGAAATGGCAACTATGAAGTGGAAACATAGCCTACAGTTAAAATTTAATTGTGGCCTTATGAAAAAAATGTAAACTGTAAAGAGAAACAACATTTCTATGGGAAAAGATTTCTCCTTGAATGAGCTAGAGTAGAGAGAGTGGCTTAGGGGAAGACAGGGTTAGGAAAGTATGCCAGAGGGTGCCTTAAGAGTAGTCACTCAGGTTACAATTTCCTGAACCCTAACTAGCCTTACTCAATGACAGAAAAACTGAAATCCTTTTGTGTAATGGATAATCCTACAAGTATGAAGATGAAAGAGTATAACATGTATAGAATTAACTGTAACAAGTGAATATCATGGTCTTGAAAAGCTAAATTTCAAATGTGATATTCCTTTGTGAATTACAACACAAAATAACTTAAATTCTAACTCCTAACAGAGAAATCCTATATTCCCCCAAAATTTTCATTTCAGCAAAGCAGTGCCCCTCTAGTCCCAAAGCAGTATGATATATTCTGAGCTTCATATTGATAGTGATGATGGGCAGAAAGAATAACTTTGTTTAAATTTTCAGGATAGGGCCGGGGAGTTAGCTCAGTGGTTCCGGCGCCTGTCTTGCAAGCACAAGGACCTGGGTTTGATTCCCCGGTAACCACATAACAATACTGGGTGTGGAGACCCACACCCAGCAGCAACCAGTACCACATACCACAGTGCCGGGCATGGTGGCTCACGCCTGTAATCCCAACACTCGGGAGGCAGAGGCAGGAGGATTGTGATGTGAGTTTGAGGCTGAGCTGAGGGCCAGCCTGAACTACAAAGCGAGACCCTGTCTCAAAAAAAAAACCTAAAAAAAAAAAATTCAGGATATATTTAGGGTTTTATTGTTTTTGAGACAGGGTATCACTTTGTAGTTCTGGCTGGCTTTGAACACACTATTGTAGCCCAGGCTAGTCTTAAACTCAGCAATCTTCCTGCCTCTGCTTCCCAATTGCTGGGATTACAAGTGAGCCACACACACATCACTGTGGTATGTGATTACTGGAGACTGAATTCGGACCTTGTACTTGCCAGGCAGACACCAGAACCACAAAACTAAATCTCCAGCCCATTTTCAGGTTGTATTTAAACCTGGGGTTCAATGGGAAAAAAATGTATTGCAAGAAGACAGCAACCAGCTTAAAAACAGTAATGCTTTACCTTAACTTCAGCACAAGGTGAAGAATTATTAAAGGATTTCTTTTATATTACTGCACACTTAATTTTCATGTTTTTGACATAATCATACTTTATCAAAGGCAAGTCTATCTCTGTGAAAATTTTCTTCACAGAAATATTAGACATCCTGATCTCGGTCAGGTATCCTATTCACTATGCTGACATTTTTATATTTTGTAAACACCATGCCAGCCTTTCATATGTGCCAAGAATTTTGCTAAACCCATTACATACAGCCTTTTATTTGATCCTTTAATTTTTAAAAGTGAGATATCTTGTTATACACCTCTACACGTCAGGAACAGGGGCTATAAAGCCTGATATCTGAGCACAATGAGATAGGCTGTGGCCAGAAAGTTGAACTGTAATGTATCCAGCCTAATTGTCAAAACAACTCAGAGTCTGAGTTGCACATAATTTGTCATTTGCTTAAGCCTACTGAACAGATAGGCACTTAACTTGAATCTTTAAAACTGAATTTGTGGACTGTATTAAAACTAATGTGACAATGGGAAAGCCAGGAATCCGGCACTTCATTCAAAGGACTTATGGCTGAAAAGTCAGCATCTCTCTGGTAGATCACACCTTGGTTTCTCACTTTGCACAACAGACAGCTGGGCAACTGAGTTTCATATCTATGTAAGTCAGCTTTCTGTCGTTGTAGTCAGCTCCCTCAGGTGATTCATCTAAAAAGTTCAAAACGGCTTATTTGGCTCACAGTTTTGAAGGTGTCTGGCCACAAGCAACTGGACCCTTGCTTGGGCCTGGGGCGAAGCAGCTCACCAGGGTGAGGAGGACATGGAGAAGAAAGCTGGTCGGTCACTAATGGTCGTGATGTACGAGAAAAAGATGCAGAGAAGAGGCTGGGGTCTCGTCTTCGCTTCAAGGACCTGCCACCACCAACAGTGGTATTTCCCTGTAGGCCTCAACCCTGATGGTTTTGCACCGCTTCCCAAACATGCCAGGCTGGGGACCAACCCTCCAACCCACTGGCTTTAGGGAACTTTCTGTGTTTAACCGTGGAAACATTCGCGTTATTACATATGCTTTATTTTTATTTTTTCAGATCCTTTAATCATAAAATCATCTGTTTGTGACAATACTGCCTCTTTATTTTATAGGTGAGGCAAATAAATCTCAGAGAGGTTAAAGAATTTTAACAGTATTATACAATGACTGAGTTAAAATACTGGTCAATAATCAGTGTCAGAGCACCAATTACAGATGAGTATTTTTTAAATTGATTCTTTATTGGTACATTTTATACACACATCATAATCACAGACATTGGAAGTTTGTATCAGTGCATGGCACTACTTAATTCACATTTTTCCCATTCACCTGCACACTCTACTATTCCCACCCCCTATATACGTAAGCTTTGTTTCCTTTTTTACTATCAAATTCTTTGTTTACCTCACCCCTTTCCCTTTGAAGATTTTCTTTTTCACTATTTCTATCATATATTTTGAACTCATTCACATTGTCAATTTTTGCACCAGAAAAAAAGATACAGTATTTATGCATCTGTGGCATATTTATTTCTGTTATCAGTATATTTTATACTTAAAAAGTTTGTTCAGGAAAGGGAAATCCACAGGTAAATTTTTCACCCCAAGTTTTTCTGTACTGGTGTATAAAAGGAAATAGAAAATTTCTATTTAAAGCTACTTAATCCCATGAAAAGATAGTACAAGGAAGCATAGTGGTGAGTTTATAAGTTTTTTCATCACTAGTGGCATTAGAAGCATACATCAGTGGCTTGTTCCTAGAGCAGAATTTAACTTTATATGCATTATTTTCCTGCTCAGCATCTTTTGGTAAAGCAGATTATACCAGCAGGGCGGCATTCGTTGATCAATAGAAGTAGATTCAGATTGTTGGGGGTGGGTGAAGATGCTTCATTTACAGCCCAAAGTCAATGAGAAAGGGTACTTCTTAACTGAGGGAAATGAAGAGCAATTACTTACTGCAGCTAAATGGCATCCTGTGTGGGATCACTGTCTGTGCTGGAAGCTGATAGGCACCATACCGAGGGGTAGCAGATAGGCAGTTGACATGGTAACAAATGGAGTATACCAAAGAGATGATTTAACCTGAACTGGTAAATTAGATCAGCACTTATATGAACTATCAGAGTCAGGAATGTATTTCATTTTTGAGGTCCTGAGAAAATTTGCAGCAAAAATATTACTGAGAGTCATAGCTTTAATTTCTCAGCTTCAAGACATATGAAACAGTGGTTCCTTGATGTGACAGCATTGTCCGAGGTGGTATTGCAGCCCTGCCTTCTGCCACTTAGATATTACAAGCCCTCACCTCACTCATCATGAGCATTATGGAAAATGTTTCCTAAGAGAATAAAATTGTCCCAATTGAGGACATTCATTCACCCAATTTTTCAACTTGATTCATAATATTTTCATATATTATGTCTTTCCTTCTATGATTCTTGTGTGCATAAAACTAAACTCCATTTGTAAACCTGAAAAGATAAAATCATTTTTTCATAGCAACTACTTTGAAAGTTAAATTCAAAATACTCAGAATTCCTCTCTTCTTGGATTATTGTATTTTGAGTAAATGTATAAGTTTGATTTGCATATTGAATGACAATGGTTGAGGAATTTGTTCTTTTTGGAAAAAAAATGATGTAGTTAGGCAAAAATAAAAAATTGTGAAAGAATCCAGTTTTTATGAGTGACAGGAGGGAGAAAATTTTATTTCTCTAGTCTACCATTCTGATCATCCAAAACTCTGTGTGTGTGTGTGTGTGTGTGTGTGTGTGTGTGTGTGTGTGTGTGTCTGTGTGTCTGTGTCCATGTGTATGTATGTTGCTGGGTTTGAAGCAGGACTATATCTGTGTTGTCCTATGTCCAATCTTAATTGAACTATTGGTTAAGATTCTGTAAGTCCACACACACCTGTATGGGAAACAATTCTTGGATGTGTTCTTATACGGAAGAGTTCTTATACAATTAAAAAACTATTTATTGCATACTTGTGTTCCACTGATCTTTTTTCTTAGTGTGCTTCTTTCTTTTGTTACTGAATGTCTGATCATACTTTCCTTTTATATTCTCAGAGTATTTTTCTGTTATGAGTATTTGCAGTGTCTATTTTATTGAATGACTTTAAATTGACTTGTTGCAAAAAGTAGTTTCTTTCTAACATATTATGCAAAAATGCTTAATCCTAATTAGGTAGTATCTAGAAATGGTACCATTCTGTATTCATCCTTCTAGCCCAACTTTTATGAGCCACGTTTACCTGCTGTAAGTCCCTAAGAATTATATCTGAGTGGCCTCCAAGGAAGAGGTATTTCCTATGCCTGTTGGATAGACAATGCTACTTATTGATCTGAGTTAAAGCCAGGTGTTTCCTTGGATTAAAATGCACGTACCAGCTGGGGATGCAGCTCAGTGCCGCAGGCCCTGCCTGGTGAGCACAAGGTTCTGAGTTCAATCCCTGGTACCAGAGAGGAAAAAACCCCTAACACTTAAATATTCTACATAATGATAATGATTGCTTGGTTGTGAAGGGAGATCTTAGTGTTTAATCACATCTGTTAGTATGTTCTGCGGTGTGCCTTCTGAGCAGACTGTGTAGCAGTCTGCTATGTGTGATGATGAAAGCAGGTTTTGAATTGAGTCACTTACTTATGAAAAGAAAAAGTAAAATATTTCATTACTGGAATAATTATAACAATTTACTTATAAGCATATTATAGAAATATGACAGTAGAGTTTCATTTTCAATACTTTGCCTTTTGTATCACATCAAATAGCATATTTATCCATATTTTTATGTGAAATTATGCACAGTTTGTAGCATGAGGACAGACTCGTTCTCTCCTGTTAGAAGCAGATGTGCAAAAGGAACCACAGATCCTGCTTTTAAGGAGTGCATCAACTCTACACTCTCTTCAGCTTTCATAGGATTTTACCTGGGGAAAAAGAGGGAAAAACTAAGGGAAATTCTACAGTATCCACTTTTTAAAAACATTCTGGACACTAGAATACTGTAGAATTTTGTTGTGTCCCCTCAGTTGCATCTTAGTTTTCACAGAAAAAAAAAAAAATTTAAATGGAAAATGCTGAAGGCTAACTGCCTTTGATGTGTACTAGTGTGTCTCTGCAGTGTGACTGTGCAGGTTGGGTTCAGTGACCACAGGAATTCACCCTCACTGGGCACTGCAGATATCCTGGTGTTGGTCTCTTATGGCATTGAGCAACACAACACCATCAAAAACATCGCAGCACTATATAGGACATTGCTGTTTCCGGCAATAAACCATTCCAGGTAAAACTATCCTATGAAACTTTTGCATGTAATATTTACTTCAAAGTGCTCCATCACTAGTTTACAAGACTGGAAAATATTAGACAAAGTTTTGTCTTTTAAATGAATTATGAAATCAAATAAAATAGCATTGGTCCTGAAACATGTAGTTTGAAAACTCATTGTATGTTGATGATGTCTACCATATAGAATTCAGATTCATTTGTCATCTGTAGATGGGCTTGCTCTGTCAGTGTAGAAGCACCAGAAGTTTACTTACAATTCTGATTTTAGGTTTTGAGGATTTTACCAGAGCTTTCCAGTTTTGATTTTTGCCTGTTATATGAGCCATTTGAATTACTTATAAGACAGAAATTTAACATAACCAGTTTATAACTTATCATCTTCTACCTCTAAGATATACATGTATTCTGATATATCTTAGTTTAGACATTTTTCCTTTTGGTTGGTCAATATTCAATTGTCCAATTAATCTTCATGAAATACCATTTTGTATGTCATTTACCTCACATACATTTTTAAATAAATTTTGTTTGGATTTTTATCTTGCAAACGCCTTAAATTTTCAGTTGAAAAGCTATACAAAATGCAATACTTACATATGTGATATTATCTTGCCCCATCTGCATAGGAAAATCCTAATCTACCTAAGCAAGAAAACGTAATACCAACAATTACCAAAATAGGACTTAAATACATATCTACTTCTTATTCTTGTGGAGAGGAATCCTGTACTGACTTGTAGAAATCCAAATTATACTTATTCTGTAGGATTTGGTTCAGATTATAGCTTGATACATGATCTTCCCCCACCTTACTCTCCTATTCTCAAGTATTACCTTCTTCTTCAACTTTTAGCAAATGTTTATCAAATATTTACTTTGTATCAAGAATTAGGCTGGATTCTAGGAAATGAGTCAGAAACTCTTATGTCTTATGGTCAAAACTAAATAAACACACATTGTAGATATATATTTGAGAACTGCAAAGAAAACCACAAATTGTGTTTGTGTCAAGAGATTTTAGAGATGTAATGTGTTTTAACTTGTGGGGTGTGATAAGGCATCTGAATATCCTAAATATTCTTAATATTTATAGATGTTCAGAAAAATGAAGGCAGGAAGATTCCAGGCAGGATGAGGCTAGAAGATGTAGGTCAAGGAAGCTGAGAAAAGAGCTTGTTAATGTTTGAAAACTGGAACACGGCTAGTGGTGTTAGAAATTGAATGATCAAGGAAAAATAGTACGAGGAAAAAACAGCGAGGTGAGTGAGGCCGGATCATTAAGAATCATGTAGATGACTACTGGAATTTGTATCTTCTTGGAATGTAGCAAGAAGATATTGAAAGAGGTCAGTTGAGTGACTTGGTGTCTTTATTTGTCTTTTGGTCAGGTTCATGATGTATAAATCAGAAGAGTTAATGCAGTAACTCTGGTATGGTGCAATATTGTATTGCTCTACAGGGATAGATAGAGAATAAGAGGAATGTTGTAGGAACCATTGAAGTCATAATGCACTGAATGGCAGGAAAACAGAATGGATTAAGGAAGGAAAATTCCACATTTTTTCTGGAGCCTCTGTTC
Source organism: Petromus typicus (assembly GCA_004026965.1). NCBI lineage: Eukaryota > Metazoa > Chordata > Mammalia > Rodentia > Petromuridae > Petromus > Petromus typicus. The sequence continues at coordinate 34,795 of PVIR01005640.1, read as the reverse complement.
ATGTCTATTCAACAAATAGCACCACAATCATTAAAATGAAAACTAAACATGATATAGAGAAGAGGTCGGTAAAGAAAATGAGATTAAGATACTTGAATAAGGTCATAGAGATAGATGAATGACACCATCCAAGAGATTAAAATGGACATATCACTTTAAGAGTGGGGCATCTAGTGGTGGCGTTGTCCTATCCTGGGGTGGGCATGACCTTCTAAGGAGAGCAAAATGAGTCTTGGTTATTATCTCTATGCTCAGACAAGACATTCAACACCCACAATTTAAAAGAGGCAAGGTTTATTTTGGCTCAGTTTTTAGATGTTTCAGCCTGTAGTCATTTGACAAGACAAGGCCATGTGCCAGAAGCCTGGAAGAGGAGAACTGTGCATGGCCTGGTGGGAGGAAGCAGAGAGGAAGGATGATGGACATTTGCAGGCCACACCCCCAGGACCACATAAAATGCCCTCACTGACACTTCAGGAGGCATTTATATTTAAATCATAACACATCCCTAGCTGTCAAGGTTGATGGATAGTGATCAGAGAAACAAGACAAACCCAACAGTTTGAGAAGTTACTAAGACCAAAAAATGATGTTTGGATAAATGAATGAATGAGTAAAAGGATATTGGTGACCAAAGAAACTGAGAAATATTAACAAAGCTTATATGGGACAGGCATAGGACCTTTGATCTGAATAAGTTTTAGATTTTTTTCTTTTTTTAATTTCTCAGTTTTATTGGTATATATTTGCAATAAACAGTGATTGCATTCATAGTGTGAAGCTGGTACATATATATAACACATCTCAGTTCTTTATTTTTCTCATTTTCATTTCATCTTCCTCTTGGTTTTGTTTTGTTTTGTTTTGTTTTGTTTTGTTTTGTTTTGTTTTTGAGTTAGGGTCTTGCTTTGTAGCTTAGACTGGTCCTGCACTCAGCTGTGAATTCAGCAATCTTTCTGCCTCCCAAGTGCTGAGATTACAGGCATGAGCCACCATGCCGAGCACTGTGGTATGTGGTACTGATTGCTGGTTGGTGTGAGTCTCCACACCTGGCACTATTGTATGTGGTTTCTGGGGATCAAACCTGGGCCCTTGTTTTTGCAAGGCAGGTGCTGGAACCACTGAGCTAAATCCCTGGCCTGTACATTCCCTTTAAATATAGTTAACTTCAGATCCACAGCAAAGGTCAGGGCCTACATGCTAGACCTGATCTTCAAAGGTTTCACATTTGCATTCATTCCTTATAATCTAGCATGTAATATCTACTATGCATGTGCTAAAATATTTCTAAATATCCATCCTTTTAAATTCACATACCTAACAGGTATGTATCTGTCCGCATATCTACCTTTTGTAAGTACTGCTGAAATATAGCATGTCTGGTGTGTGTAATTAAATATTCCATTATAAATATTTTGGCCCTTAATTTTTTACATCAAAGCATAACTTATATGTATACATTAAAATGAAAGCTAATGGGTTCTCCATGGAAACATTAAATAAGTCAATGGGAAATATCAAAGTGGTTATTGACTGCCATTTGCAAATTTTATAATCCAGGGCAAGTTACTTCTCCATTCCAGACATAATTTTCTTTTAAAATTAATGCATTAAAATATCAGTCCATTCACTTTAAAGCCTTCCTTACATCTTGAATTCTTTATTTCCACATCAAAATTGAATATATTCATACTTCCAGTGAGCAAGACATGATACTGGAAATTAATAACATGACAATTGACATTAATAAATGAAAATAATTAACAATTTTTTTAGATCTTGGCAATTTGTAAGCTTCATCTGACTCATTATATTTTATGCTTTGTTGATGTTTTTCTATTTAAAAATCAATTTCAGATCTTTTTAAGGATGACTAACTTTGAAGATGCCGGACCATCTGTTTCCTCTTTGTTTTGCAGAATTCTTGAGGTTACTCTGAGTTTGTAAAGCAATTGATTTACTTTGATAAAGCAGGTTTTTAAAGAACAATTAGACTTAGAATCTCATTTTACATTCAAGAACACTCATCCTATGTAGAAAAAAGTGGTTGGTTATTTTTTTAAAGTTACTATGGCTGGTAATGTAAAACTATAATGAATATATTGAAATATATTTTGAATTTTCAAACTTGTGTATTATTGGCCCTTAGGATATTTAAATCCAAGTAAAAGATTATTGTGAAAAGCCAGTGACTTCAGGGTGACACTTCAATGGTCCAGTTCCATCGGGCCCCAGATTCTCCAGACCAAGGGCTCTGGTGGTTATTCTGGCAGGATGCAGAGGCGGACATACTGCAGGCATGCACCTTATCTGCTCCAGTTTCTATTTCTCCAGTATGTGCATTCAAAGAACCTACATGTACATTCTTACAGTAAAAAATATGGATGTAGACAGCCTTTGTTTGAGTGGAAATTGACTGACAAATGCACAGACAGTTCAGGCAGTTGTTTTGAGCTTAATCACAAAGAGCCCCTGCACCGAAATTTCCAGGAGACGATGGAACTGGATAACTGCTGAGTAAAGAATTTCCCACAGCCAAAGGAGCCCACAGAGAATGGGCGTTTTCTGAGAAACTAAGAAGCTAGAGGTAGCCTTGAAGATTACAACCCTTTGACCTCAGCCACAGAGGGCCACGTGAAGAGGCCCTGCCGCCAGTCATTGCTTGTTCGCAGTGGGGTGTACCTGTCCCAGACCAGTGCTGCATCCGCGGAATCTCCGTGACAGTCCGGCTCCCCTTGTACTTCTCAGCTCAGACTTCTGCGGTCCGGACAGCAGGCTGCTTCCCCACTCGTACCTCCACTTTCCCATAACTTCTTTTAAATGCCCTTCTGTAGGAATACTGTGGTTCATACAAACGTTTAAATGTCTAATAACTTACATTATGTTTCTTAAAGGTTCCTAGTAGCAATTTCGGCATGGTGTGTGTATACATTTTGCTTAATAAACCCAGTCCAGAAGATATATGTAGTAAGCTTAAGGAAACCAACATTTGTGTAAGATTTTCCAGCTGAGCGTGGAGCATTTAGGATCTGGCAAATCAAGAGACAGCGTGATACAAAGGAGTTAGAATATAAACTCCTTATGTTGCTCCCTGGATCATCTCAAGTCAGTCACTGCAGAAGGGCTCAGCTTTCCATCTACAAAAACGGAAGAAACATTCAAAACCAATCTTAGTGTACATTTATGGAGATAAATTAGGGTAGTTTATATGAGAGCAATTTATAACGAAGCTGCCCTTACAGACAGAGTGCTGTGAATGTGCTCATTATGTGTGCTATCATCCAAACTACACGATGTCTTTAATCCTATAGTGCCTTTGCGTAGAACACCAAGTTTATTCCTAAGAGTGGAATTATACTCACATGTGATACTGATATACAACAGGTGATGTGACTTTGCTCTGTTTTTAATTTAGTTTCTTTTCCATGTTATCTCTCAGATTAAGTAAATAATGTTTTACTATGACAAATAGTTTAGTTTATGAATCAGGTAGCTAGCTAGCTAAGGAATGAACCTAACATAGAGTTGGGTGGTCAGCCACATTCATAAGAATTAAAACAAATTTGGGCCAGGGATTTTGCTCAGTGGTTCTGGTGTCTGCCTGGAAAGTGCAAGGTCCCGAGTTCAGTCCCGGTAACCACATACAACAATGTTGGTGTGGTGACTTACACCTGTAAACCCAACACTCAGGAGGAAGGGGCAGGAGGATTGCTCTGAGTTTGAGGCTCACTTAAGCTACATAGTGAGTTCAGGGCCAACCTGAATTACAAAGTGAGACCATGTCTCAAAAAGCAAAAAAAAAAAAAAAAAAAAGGCATTAAAACAAGACTAGCAAATGAAGTAGAACTTGGACCAAAAATGAATATTCTCAGGTAAATTGGAATATAGCCCCCTCCGTATTAAAGGGAGTTTAGCCCCTCTCCACTAAGTTTCTGAGTTTTAAGGAGCATAAAATGCAAAATGATTGCGTGGGGTTTTTCTAATGGCACTTTCCTTTAAACTCTACATGCTGAGGAGCTGGGTTCTACAGCATGAATTTCAGTTGGTTGATTTAAGTACAGAGTTGCCTGTGTCAGGCAGCCATGAAACGAGTGAGTAGTTCCTGTGCTGTCTTCTCCATGAGCAGCTTAGGACTGAGAAGCTGCGGACCTACTCATCGAGATCCCTCCTGGGAACACAGGAGTGCCTCTTCTCCTTATAGTGCGTCCAGCGAATACGCTTCTCACATCTTCTTCTTGGTTCTTGACCTTCTTCTTCAACTTTCTTTAAACCACGAGCTCAGTTTGTATGTAATGAAAGACTTCATTGCTTTTACCAATGCCCCACCAGAGTCTACAGCAAAAAATTACACATAAAACAGGCAAAGCATTTACTGCTCACATTATTTAATCATAATAAGGACTAGAAAGCAAAAGAAATGAAAAATAAACCAGATTTCTCATCAAATATATATATATATATATATGATATTAGAAATATTTCTGCTTCTTATAAATTTGTAACAATTGCCTCTAAGTCTCATGAATTATTGATCTGAAATGCATCATATGAAGTTAAGGCTTTCTTATATTATATTTTGAATACTTCTGTCATGTGAGAAATATTTTAATATCAATACATACTGGTTATTGCAGTAATGATCACCACAATGTTCTGTTATACTCCCATTTCCATGCAAACATAGAACAGTTTCCAACTCAGTTCCCTTAAGTATTTAAATCTCACTTAAACACACCCATAACCTTTTAATTTAGAAATCATATTTCCTGGGCCAGGGATTTAGCTCAGTGGTTCTGGTGCCTGCCTTGCAAGTACAAGAGCCCAGGGTTTGATCCCCACACACAACAATGCTGGGCAAGGAGACTCATGCCTAGCAGGAATCAGAACCACATGCCACAATGCTGGGCATGGTGGCTCATGCCTGTAATCCCAACATTTGGGAGGCAGAGGCAGGAGGATTGCTGTGAGTTCAAGGCTGAGCTCAGGGGCAGCCTGAACTGCGAAGTGAGACGCTGTCTCAAAAAAAAATCATATTTCCTGAAGTTTCAGTTGTGCACATTTATACATTTTTCTTTCTCTCTTTTGTGGTGCCAGAGATAGGGATCGAACTCACGACCTTGGCTCTTTCCAGGCAGGAATGGTGCCACTGAGCTAATCCCCTGTCTTATAGGTTTTTCTGAATAGAGTCTTTACTCACACTCCCTTTATTTTCACTTTATCAGTAATTGTCTGAAATTACCATTAAGTCACCTTTTAAATGGGGAGAATTATACAGAATGGGTCAGCCATGGGTATATACGTACACTGTCTTGTGAGTCCTGCAAACATGTCACAGTGTCCCAGGATTCTGATGCACTTGGAGTTCATTTACTGTATATCCAGGGAGATCAAGCACATGCCTTGTGGTTTATGGGTATCCTGGAGCTTATTTTCATGCTTCTTTAAGGAAAGAGAGATGTCATGACCTTTCCCTCCTGGGAGCTGCTTCGCTCACGTTCACCTTGCTTGCTTGGCATGTCCTCTGACCTGGGTCATATCCCTTCGAGGATTTACAAGTGAGTTTGATCTGAGGAAATAATTTAACTCTAGGCAGTTTTGCCATCCACACCTCTTGGAAATTTGTACAGAATGAAAGAATCAGGGCCCATCTACCAGAATGTTCCTTTTGGTACTACTTGAACTTATTACAGGACTTCCTGCTTGCAAAGCCACTAACTACTTCTCTGTATAATTTCTCTGCCTGGTAATGTTTATTGGACTTTTCAGAAAATTCCTATATGACTGGACACAGATTCCACACTAAGGACACCGACAGAGGCAGCAGTGGTGCAAAAACATTCCACAAAAACAAGTCCTGTTTTTCTTAACCATTTCAAAAGTTCTATCCTTTCCACCTGACATGAAAAAGACAATCCTTCATGTCTAATAATGGGTACTGTTAGTGTCTACACTGACACTTCAATGGTACTGAGAGGGAGGAGCATTCTGAGCGCATCTGCTTATCTCACACCAATATGCTACATGATGGCAAATCAAAGGGGATGTAGTATTTGTTTTCCAATTAGTTTATAACACGCCATGTTCCATCCCCTGTTTGTGAAGCAGAAATTGTTCTTTACAGCCTTTGTTAGGGCATGCTCTCCTCTAGTTAAACTGATTGAAACCCTAACGCTTTCCTGGTAGTTCAAATGAGAATCTTTATATTTTATAGAACGTTATTTCTGCTTTAATTGCTGTTGTAGAGACTTATCTTTATGAGTGCTTCCAGTGTCCTATAGTACATCGAATTGGTTTAGCAAAAGATAATATTTTTAGAAAATAAAATTTCTGGAGACCTAGAAGAATAAAATACATTTAATAAGCATTATATGTTTTCAAAAGGAAATTTAAAAATTGTAAAGTCTTAAATTTGTTTTCTTAAAGGCTGAAAAGGATTACAAATTCAGAGATAATTTTACAAGGAATAGCTTTTTTATGTTGAGAAGTATCATATCGGTTATGATTTGTCAGTTCAGAGATGCATTATAGTGTAGGCAGCAGTTCTTAACCAGTAATGGTCCCTCATATCCCCACCAGAGGACATTTGCAATGCCCAGAGATATTTTTGCTATAACAAGTAAGTGCAGTGGCCATTGACATTTATAAGTGCAGCCCAAGGACATTGCTAAACATGTTGTGATGTACAGGGCAGACCTTTACAGCAAGGAATTATGTGATGCCAACTGCCAGTAGTGCTGTGTTGGAGACCCTCAGCTTGGACTTTGACAGTGGAGTCTAAATATTTGGGTTCTAGTTCATATCATCTTATGCACTAAGCCTCAAACCCTAGATAACTAGTTACATGACGGAGTTTCAGTTTCTTCATTGTTTTAAGAAGCATAATATCCCCTAGTAGATATCAAATATGGCAACACATCAAACAACACACACCCTTTCACACAGTAAAAATTAGCAAAATATTAGCCTTTTTTTTTTTTTTTTTTTTTGAGACAGGATCTCACTTTGTAGTTCAGGCTGGCCCTGAGCTCAGCCTCAAACTCACATCACAGCAATCCTCCTGCCTCTGCCTCCCGAGTGCTGGGATTACAGGCATGAGCCACCATGCCTGGCACTGTGGTATGTGGTACTGATTGTTGCTGGGCATGTGTCTCCACACCCACTATTGTTTGTGGTTACCAGGGATTGAACCTGAGCCCTTTCTCTTGCAAGACAGGTGCTGGAACCACTGAGCTAAATCCCCGGCCCTATTAGCCATTATTCCACAAAAAATCTGAGATAAGTTATGCTATGATTTAACCCTAGAATGCTGTTGTCTCATGTGTTCAGAGGTGGGGCTCTTGGAAAGTGATTGAACCAGGATGTGTGGCACTCATGGGTGAATTCACACTCTGCTGAGCTCAGTGGCTGAAGATCTGGTGAGGGGCTGAGGTCTCGTGGGAAGAGGTAGTCTGAGCCGGAAAGTGTCTGTCTGTCTCTCCCGGTCTACTCCATTTCTCTGCTTCCTCTGCAGCAGGTCCATCCACCCTGCCACTTCCCCGTTGCAAGCAGACTATGGACTGAAAACTTGAACCAAATAAATATCTCTTTCTTTAAGTTGTATTATGTCTCAGCATTAAAGAAAATGACTAGACAAAATGTCTTGCCATTAAAAAAATCTAAATATACAATATGCTCTCTTTTGAGAGTAGACCAAGATTGCTTCTCACCCTCAGTCTTTACACCTTTAAGTTTCAGGTAGACAGGTAGTATTGAAAGTATCTATTGGCACTCTACTGTGTTTTGCTGTTGCTACTAATTTTGTTTTATTTTGTTCAAAATTCAAGGTGCTTGAAATTTTATAAAGGTAAATGAAGCTTTTCCACTAATATAAATCCTTTCATTGTCTTTACCTTGATTTAATTTCAAATTCTATTACTCAACTCTAAGCCCTCCAATAGGCTCATGTTTAAGTCAGTTGTGGCCTTCATTAAAACTAGATTACACACTACTTTGATGGAATTTCATGAGAGAAAATCTTTATGTACTCTAATAATGGATTCCACTGATAGTACAGCATTTACTGGTAATACTATTGAATCTATACTCCCTCTTTTTTTAGACAAGTGAAGTAACTCTAAGTTGTATATTTCAATGAGAAAAGGACTTTATACAAGATAATACCAAGAAATTTTTCTGTAAAACATGTTTCAGTGTTAATTTCAGGTGTATGTAAAATATTTTTAAAAGATTGTTAACAAAAGAATAATGAGACTGTTATGAAAAATAACAAACTCTAATTTGTGATGGTAGAAAAGTATTATGTAGTTTTGGGTGGAAAATTTCTCAGATTTGGAGAAAAATTATTGTAAACAAAAAATTCAATATAATTTAAGTCATAGCAATACTTGAGACAGTTACTACATATAAACATACAGCTCAGGAAATGAAATTACATTGAATATTCACTTAGAGATTGCAAAATTTTATTTAATGAATACTAACAATAATATATGATTTTATTTGAAAAATTCTCCTTATTTGCAATCATGTTTAGCCATAAACATCACAATATTGCAAGTTTCTATTATCTTGCCTCTTAGTGTATGTATTTGTGAGACATTCACATCTGTATTTTAGTTTGTTTTATCATTTCTTCCCTCTGCTACCTCAATTATTTGCTGAACAAATGAAATGATTTAATCTCTATACTACTAGCACAGTTTTAGACTTTCTCAACTGAGTTATTTTAAGTTGTTGTTACTACTGTTAAAGTATTAAAATTTATATTACTTAATAAACTAGAACATACTTAGACCACTGGTATTTGTATTTTACAATACAAAGTTTTCCTTAAGTAAGGAATATGCAACACAAGATGCCACTGATTTTAAAATACATTATTGAGCTAAGGATATTTTAATGAGAGTATTTTCACAGCCCTAGTGTCAGTCAAAGAAATGTGTCTCCATCTGTCAAACTTAGCCAATGGAAAAAGAATATTAAGAACCACCACCATATAATATTTGATTTATTTTGTACAGCATTGACAAAATATTGTTAAAGAGATATTTTCTACTTGTTTTGATATCTAACACTACAGATATAATGTCATATCATTTTGAGTGTATGAAATGTGTGTTATTTCTTCTGCATCTATGTTGTTGCTACATATTTCTTGTGACTTTATTGGGAAAAGTACAATAGTTTTGAAAGGTAACATGTCTCATGAGAAACACCATTCTCCTTGAGATAATACACCAACCTATATGCATTAAATTAGCCAACCTATCATTGACAGATAATTATCAATGAAAAGAACACTCTAGAATAGCTAAGCCATTGTAATTAGAAATCATGGTAATAGATTCTTCTATGGAAAAGTATACAGATATGAGTGTTATCATAATTTCTAATTGTCTTTCTGTATCTGTAGTATATGCAATAATGGTGTTATCTGTGTTGAGTTAGCACAGAAGGCTATTTTGGCTAAGTGTGGTGGTCTTTGATTGCAACCCCAACTACCCAGGAGGTTGATACAGGAGACCTGGAAATTCAAAGCCAGTCTGGATAGCTAAGAAAATTTTGTTGCAAAATAAAGAAATAAAGAAATAACACCGCTCTGTGAGAGAGTATTCCTGGATTCATGTACTAGAGTTTGCCTCCAGAAAAAAATTCAGAACACTCATTATGTTTTGGTATCAAAGCAAGCATTATTTATATTGTGAAATTCAAGGAAGGAAAAAAAAAAAACGTGGGGAGCAAAAAAAAAAAAATCGTCTTTGGACAGCCTTCCATTCCATGCTTGTTTAAGATGTAAAATCAAAATTATCTATGAAATCTAAAGAGAGAATGTACCTAGATGCAGATAAAAATGAATCATTGAGATATATGCAGAAGGACTGTCCATCAAATGCCAACCAACTAAAAACAAAAGAAATCTCAGTGCTAGGTTGATTGGGCTCATTAATTGGTGACAGAAAATAAAGCCATAAGATTTTGTGCTCTGTTTGTTTTAAATTAGCATCATATGTTTTGCTTGCTCACTTTCATTGTTTTAGAGGTATATAAAGTAATGTGTTAAAGTCGACAAGATCTTGCATTCCGTCAAATGAAGTGAAATGCTCCAGTGAAACTGAGGGGATAATTGTCACAGAGAAACAAAGAATTACTCATATTATAATGCACACATATGATTAATTAATTACTAGATTTTTCATTCTTTCTTTCTCTATCAGTAGCTCTATGGGTAAATAAGCGTTCTACTTCATGGCTAAGCTTTTCCAAAACTATTACACCTATTTGACTTTGCAGAAACACTTCTGATTTTGAGAAAAATATGATTAGGCATGTATACTGAAAATTCATTTCAAGGCTACAATCATAAACATTTCATAAGAAGTAATATCAATTAACATTAAGATATGGAAGATATTTATTTCTCTGTGCACCAAAGCAGCCAAATCCATACACACACACACACACACACACGCACTTTAGAATTATGATCAGCATAAGCTACAGAATTTTAATGTTAATTTTAACTTACTAATAAAGTCTTGACTTAATACCCAAATACTGGTCATTAGTGCTTCCAGATGGTCTCAGATACAGATTTAAACCTGAAAAATTTCTGGAATAAACATTATCACATCATTTCCTGGATGAGGTAAATTGAAAAATCCCAGACCACTGGCTCTCTAACATCAAGAACTGCCTATATAAAGGAGAGAAATTTTGAGGGCTGTCAGGAGAGACTTGAGCCTTCTATTGGCCAACATTAGTTGCAAGTTTCCCTTGCAAATGAACTGAGTTTGTAATTCAAGAGTCCACATAATTATACAATTTTTATATATTATGTATATTTATATATCTATTTTAGTGACAGAATTATTCATATGATTCTTAAACATGTTCTAAAATATGTTTAATAAAAATGTGTATTCTAAACAGACTTTTAGAATTCAGAGCAAAGTAAATAATTGCTAGAGTTTCATGAAAATCTATATTGTGTGGTGGTCTCTATTTTAATCGTCTCATTCAATAGACTCTGAAACTGAAGCATAGAAGAAAAAAAAAAATATATATATATGAGAATTCCTGCAGAGCTATGAAACCAGGACTGAAATATTAACCAGGCCACAGCCTACCCCATACAATTGGTGGCCACTCCTTTGCTGAAGAAAACCTTATAATATAGATATTCCCTAAGAGATTAGCATGTTCACTGGTAGAGCCCAGCAGTGCTCTGTATCAATCTGTATCTATATCTGTATTATATATATATAATATTATGTTTATTTATGTATATATATAATGTCTTTATATAATATATATGTGTATATATGTGTGTGTATGTATATATATGCATATATATATATGTGTATATGTATATGTATATATATCCAAGGTTGTAGAGTTCAATATGAGTCCTTTCATTCGGGATTCATTGTTCCACATCACATTAAACAAACGGACAGGAAAATTAATGTAGTAGATGCTGTTGCTCCTGGCTAGTACAGGCTCTTGCTTCAGTGATAATGGAAATTAAAACTCAGGCATGAATTTTCAGGAAAAAAGTTTTAATTAGAAATTAAGAGAACATGATAAGTAACTTCAGTTTGGAGAGCTCACAAAGATCAAAGCTGTTTCTTTACCAGGGAAAGAAAAGACAAGGAATGGATCTCCAGCAAAGGAGTGGCCACCGATTGTATGGGGTGGGCTGTGGCCTGGTTAATATTTCAGTCCTGGTTTCATAGCTCTGGGGGGATTCTCCTAGCTCACGGGGCAGTTCCGTTCCTCTGAGGTTCTTACTTTCACTGGCCTGAGTGATCTCATCTGAAGGGTTTCCTGGAACCCAGGTGGATCACGGGTCTAAGACAGTGACTGGAGGCTCCTGGGGAGCTTGTGACAGGACACGGTGAAAGAGGACAAGATGTCCCTGAAAAACTTAAAGACTGCTGTAGCTACTCCTGTCTTGCTCTCCTCAATCTTGAAGAAGTATGACATAAGTAAATTTAGAGCTGAAAACCTTATAATATAGAATTCCCTAAGCGATTAGCACATCCACTGGTAGAGCCCAGCAGTGCTCTGCATCAAAATTTTATGGTAATAAAGAAGAAATATAAGATGAAAACAGAAATGTTAAACTTTGTCCTGTTTTTGCTTATACATTAGACATCTGCAAGTCTACACTGCAGGTCCCTGTTACTCAGTGATGTGTCTCTCAGTTCTTTCTCCCTCTGGTGGAATCACATATAAACTTCTAGGATTCAAGTGTCTAGTCAGTTCCTCAACAGGAATTTCTCCCCAAAGACAAAAAAGAAAAAGGCAGCTAATCGAAGTCTGGAACCCTCCCCAGGGTTTTCCAGTTTGCAATAGCAGGTAAGTGGATAAGGCCACAACCACTTACTAGAATTGGGGAAGGCGGTCAGTGGCCATCTCAACTTGAGGCCTGCCTGGGTGGTACATGGGAACAGGTTAGCTTCTGAAAATTGGGCCTCTCCTTTAGTCTGGTTCTGTTTTCTTCATTCTTCCATAATAGACTTAAAATAGCTCATGAAATCTATATTCTTTGGAAACAAACAATAATAATAAATATAAAATTACTAGCATATTCTACCAATCATTAACTTTTCAAATTAAAATAGAAATGTCTAAAATTATTTAGGCTCCATAGGATTTAGTAAATCCCTATCAAAGTAATTTTGTGGTCTATTGGTCACTTTATTGTTTTTGTGATTATTATTAGGGTAGTCTTCAAGAGAATGATGTTCAATTTACAATATTAGACATTTGACATAAAATATTTCCTTGAATATTCACAATGAACTCATGGAAAGATAAATATCTGAGCAAAAATCTTCATTTCACAGATGAGGAAATCGTAGACTTAAGAAAGTTAATTAGCTGGCCGTGGTCAATTAGTTAGAACATGTCTGATTTTGGTTGATTCCAACCTAAAGGGAGAACATAGATCTGTAGTACCCAGAACTGTCACCTGTCATGTGTGCATCACCTGACACTCAGAAGTAATCAGTATACATCACACGGATCCATAAAGGTGTGGCCTCGCACCCATGCCTATGCAGTTCAACCCCTGTGCTGTACAATCTTCCATGACCAATATGAACCCCGGAGTTAAAGGTAGATAAAACTAAAACTTTAAAAAGAAAATTGTGTCTGATCAACGTTAACGGGACTTGAAATATGCATTTTATTTTTTAAAAAATTGAGTTTATTGGTATGTTTTAACAATACATTATGATCACATTCCTCATTGAGAATCTATACCTGTACATGGTATATTTGGATTATTATTTTTCCATTCAATTCCTACCTCCTATATACATAAGTATTCTTTCCATTTTATTCCCTTTTACTATAATTTTTTTTCACTTTTTTGCTTTCTCTCACCCCAGCCAGCTAATCTTTCCCTTTGAGCATTTTTTTTCCTATTCCACAATATGTGTCATACATTTGGGGCCTCATTTATACCTTTATTTTTCACACTGGAGAAGAACATGATATATACACATCTGTGTCCTATTTATTTCACTTGTGAATATGGCCTCAAGATGCATCCATTTAGCTATAAATGTCTAATTTATCATTCATTATGGCTCAATAATACGCCATTTAAAAAAGGAAATATGTCCATCCAATCTCCAGTTGATGTGTTTTTTGGCTGTTTCCAAGATTTAGCTACCACAAACTGTACTCCTATAAGCATGGGTGCACATATGTCACTAATGTCCCAGCTAAACCACAGCCCCTACTCTCTTGTACTCTCGTGTGCCAAATGTAATCGAGTACGATACACTTCACTTATTTTATTTTATTTTTTTGCAGTAGATTCCCATGGACTTTGTTAGTAACTGACATAAAGCAGCAGCACGGGGCTGCCTATGGGGTTGGATCACTTGAGTTCTTTCAATACCTGTATAAAAATGGTGTATTTGATTTAATGCAGTATCCCAGGAGGGCTAGAAAGATCATATAAAGAAAACAATAAATATTTCCCAAATGTTATATTAAAGTAATGAAAATGATATTTCCATCTGTCTTCTCTACTTACTTGTGCAATGCATGCAGAAACAAAAATGAAGAAAACATCATCACATAAGTGAAAAGAGCGAGGCAGATGATGTGTTAGTAGCTTGATTTAATCATCTAACACCATATATAAGCATATATATATATATATATATATATTTCAAAATATAACAGTGCATCACCATCACACTACTACTTTAAAAAGGAGTATTGGGGCTGTTGTTATCATTATTGATTACTAATATCTCTACTGTTCTAATAATTTTCTCACATTATTGACATAAAATGGCTCTCAGTGGCTCTCACGATATGTCTAACACTTGGCTTCAGGTATTAATCACAGAGTTGCTCAAGGGACCCTTAAGAACATCCTTTAGGCCTCCAGTTAGCAGAAATGTTCCCAGCTCCTTCGACACAGGTTGTACCAGCCTACTGCTATCCAGGTAGCTCTTTTCTCCCTTACCTGCTTTTCATCACTTTTTTTCTCATTCCTTTTTCAGCAAAACCATGAGTAAATTTCTATCTAAATATATTTTACTAAGTGGAGACGGTACCATCTTCAGGAGGAATTTGTGTGCAAGCTTTCCATCTGCTTCAGCATAGATCAGTGAGCCTTATCTCCTTCCTATCTCTGTAACATGGGCCTCTTGAGAGCAGAGATAACACTCAATTACAAGGCTAACTGTATTAAATTAATTGCATCCAAATTTCTAAATGAATCATGTTGAAATTTCATTTCATCTTTATACTTAAGATTTGAGAAAGTGATGTCAGATAGCATCTGTTCACTCTTTCCTTAGTTCCCTTTCTTTGGTTATCAGCATGACTTCGATGGTTTTAATTCCTTAAATTTCTACGTTGTTGTTTTGGTAGTGAAAATTATGATATTAATAATTTCACTAACTTCCTGGGTATATACTTAAATTAACATATGATACTAAACCAAGCAAAGTAATCACCTCATATATTAGAATTACTATGTATTAAAATTATCTGCATTCACAGATAAAATAGTATTCAAATTGAGGAAATTAGAGAAAAGATCTCAAAATGTTTCTTAGAATAAATTGGCCTTTTCTCCATTACATGTAATATGATTTCCCTGGGAAATTTAATTCCATGTTAATATTGGTGAAAAGTTGTGGTTGTCACTCAAAGGTCTAAATGCCAATCTGCAGTCTGTATATGCTATGACTATGTTTTTAAAACATCTTTTCTTTTCCCTCTTACTCTAGGCTACATATCGAAGTCGAATTGTGAGCCAAAACCTCAGCACAAGGGACAAAAAAGCAATACATACTCCCACCGAGGACCGTTTTAAATACCCGGCAACTGACCAGACAAGCCCCGACAGCAGCAAGACCTGTCAACTCTCAAGTGGATGTTTAAGTAGTTTCTTAAAGGACAAGGAACTAGCGGAAGCTTTCAAACACTCCAGAGGAAGTGACGCAGAGGTGACGCAGAATCTACGGACCACTGTTGGACAGAGCTCTCTGAAGCCGATGGCCAAGGTGGAAGTGCTCTCCACATTCTTAGAGAAACCAAAGGAACAAGTGGCTGTGTCCCGACAGCATTCAACCTTCACAGGCAGGTTTGGACAGCCCCCCAGAGGGCCGATCTCTTTACACATGTACAGCAGGAAGAATGTATTCCTCCACCACAATTTACATAGCACCGAACTACAGACTCTGGGCCAGCAGGATGGGTAATGGAGTCATCCCGTTCTTATCTCTGGGTAGGATAAAGATGGTTTGTGCTTCTTGTGCATAGTTAATATTGTCAAGTACTTTTTATTACTTTCATTTTGGGTCATAAAGACTTGTGGTCCTTCGTCACTGTCATTATTTTAAGAATGAAGGTTCTAGCATGGTAACTGAATTAAGTTTTATTGCCTTGAAGACTTTATTACAGATGTGAATAATAAATGGGACCATCTTGCTGGTTTATATAGTTGATCATTTAGAGATAATCTTTTATCTCTGTCACTGATAAGCATTGAGACTTTAGAAAGTAAGGTCAGATAGCACTCTTCACTGTCAACAGTGTTACTGTAAAGATAGGATATAAAGAAGAAATAGGTGAAAGAGTTGTAAAGAACATTAAATGACATAGTTAATAGAGGAATTTTAAAGTATTATATTTGGTGGTGTATTTATTGGAGAATGGAGCTTGTTTGCATGTAACCTAGAGATGTTTTTTGTCTCTCTATGACATCCATTCAAGCTTGTGATGCCATTAATGGGGTAAGGGCTGTTATTATCCTCTAAATGTTTAGTTTACAGTAGTGCTCAAAGGGTTTCAGGCAGAGTAATTGCTAGCCAAATAAGGAATGTCAGCTCCGATCTTTAAAACAGATTTGCTTTTAGATTTTGCTATCGATTTAGAAATACCATAGCATACCACAGTGAAGGGGTAAAGTTGGTCAAGTTTTGTTACACGATTCATAACCTGTGATGTGCTGTACTCTGAATCATTATCATAGAACTATAAGCATTTTGGAAATGTCAGGGATTCAATTGTCTAATAGAAATATTCTTTTACTTCATTTTCCTATATTTTTAAATATTCATTTTTAATATATATCCAGCTTTGCTCTATATACATCAACCCATGACTTTGCCGAGGAACAGAATGTCCATTTTTCATAACCTATAAACAGTGCTCGGACTATGCCGTCACTTAGACTTACAAAGATAAAATAATCTGTGCACCTTGATCTTAGAAATAATCCTGTAACTGAAATATTCAAAACTCAGCGATGACAAATACCTTGATAAATAAGGTCTAATATATTGTATATTCAAGTGCACCTGAGATAGATCGATAAATCTAAAATAATTAATCTTTAATTAATAAGAGAGCATTATCAAATGATAGGCTTAAATAATGAAAACTCGTAAAAGCACCATTAGGAGTCAGGGCCGCAGTTTTCTTCCACGCAGATCAGAGCTGGTAATCGCAGCCACCTGCGTCAGGGTCCGTGGAAATTGAAACTGTCAGACGCAGTGCATGATCCGTCCCCCCTGCATTCCCTGACAGCCCCGCTAGCATGCGCAGATGAGTTGAATCAAGAGGATAATTAAGACAGCAGGTTTAGCATGGCATCTGACCAACCCGCTTAAATCAAAGCTCTGTGTGAAATGCATCCGCTCATGTAAAACTGCATCTGAGCTTGACATCGTAGGGAGAAGCACTGGGACCTCTCCCTTCTTGTAGCTGTTGAACTGTGTTCCACTTTCTAACTCGGATTAGACTTGAGAGTAAGAAGCAGAAGGGATCTACTACAATTTCGGTTTTCCAAAAGAAGCGTGTGCACCAGGATAAATATACATCAGGTGTTTTCTTTCTCTCTGTGATTATATTCTGCGCAGGGAATACAAGCTGTAATTCGTCCAACTTCATGAAGCTGCTGTCGAAAATTTTCATCGTACTTTAAAAGTTATAATCTTCAGGAAAATACACCATACAGACTGGGCAACATTTAAAGGGTTATAGAAAATCATTATTTAGTTGTGAAATTCAGCTTGATTCATATGGAAAATTGGTGTGTGTTGCTCGAATATTTTAAATCTGTAAATAAATAAGCATGATAAAATAATCAAGGATTTTTTCCCAGGATATGGAAGAGGTGTGTATCACAAATAATGTTTTTGATTTGGAATTTTGGAATTTATAGTTTCATTTTGCTGGAAGATAGACTTTTGGATTATACTTTGTAAAAAAATAATCTATTTAAGAAAATCTGTCATTTAATAGACATTTTAAGAGATGTTTTAAATGCTAGTATTTTCTTGAAAAATCTTTTTTAAAGCTGGAACATTCAAAAAGAAAACCTGGATTAAACAGTTCAATTTTAAAAGGAGGGATATTTTTTGGAAATATCATCTTAAAGCTGTTTTGTATCAGTATTTTCAGCATTGTTATAATATTATTTGTAATACTCAGTGTAACTCAGGCCTGGAGAAGGTATCAGCCCACATATGAATGTAGATCCGTAATGTAACACAGAGGTCCTTTGTAAGTTCCTCTTGTATAGATATTCTAAGTCCTAACAATGCCAAGTGGGCCCTGTTTCAGTGAATTGATTTCTTTGTACTAAAATCTCTAGTTTTCTAAGCCAGTTCTGTGTATAAAAATGATTTGTACATTTCTCCAAGGCCGCACATATCCAAAGACATGACACCAGGGGGAAAAAGTGCTTGTTTTGTTTTGTTTTGTTTTGTTTTTTAATGAGGCAGTGGTCTTTTCTTTTCTTTCTTCTATGCATGTGTATGTGTAGCTATGCCCAACCAACCCTGTGAAATTTCTGCTGCAAACTGTCTCTTCAGAATCCAGAATGTGTTTGAAAGGACACTTACAAAGAGACATTCCTTGAAGGAAGCTGTTTCTACCTGAAATAAATCATTCCCACTTTTGTAATTATTGGAACATGAAACTGTATTTCTATGAACTCAGTAATTTTTCCAGACAACTTTGTATGCTGCCAGAAGCACCATAAAGCTACACATTGTCTCCCAGATTATTTCTATTTCTTTGGAGCACATTTGTCTAATTCCAGATGACACCGTGTAATTGTTGCTGCAATGCTAAAGGTATAAATTGCATTGTGACATTCAGGGAAGAGCCCACAACCACAGGTTACTTATTATTTTTGTTATTTATTTGTTTACATATAAATAAAATGGTGGGCTGTTGTTAACATGAAATGACTATAAGGCATGGAAATGTTTATGTAGCTTGTTTGTAAGGGTTTTCATGACTTATGTGGGGTTTTACCCTGAATATTTTTTGTGATTGAGTTCAGCCCCTTTGTAATTATTCTCCGAGTGTTGAGGAAATTTTACATTTTGTTTTGTTGATTGCCTCCTGTGTGTAAAGGGATAATACCATTGTCCCTCCACAAAACAGAGTTAAGGTTTTTATTTGGTTATCATGTACTTAAGGACCATATTCATAAGATAAATGCTTACATTCCACTAGTCTTCCTTGGAACTTCCCTAGTAACTCAATTGATGAAATAGAAGGAATAGTTTAATGAATAGTGAATCCTATCTCATTATTACCTTCCTCACCAAAAACCAGTAACCACAGCAGGGAGGAAATTGGAATCCCAGGTATGATCTTACACTATCACTATTAAAATCTTAGAATGGTATCTCAGTTCAACTTTTTCACTTTTACAACTTTACATTTTGAATAGCCATAGAGGTAGGAAGTGCAGCTCCATTTAACCAGTCATACATGAAAATGGAAAGTGGAGGTATGTAAAAGTGGTATCTATGATTATCACTCACGTAACTACATCATTGCCCTGAATAGAACATTTTCTTTCACTCAAATATCATTTTAAATGCAGCACAGATACTTCCACACTAGGATTTTATATCTAAAACTCGACTTTCTAATCATTCTAATCAGGTCCTCTTATGTATTTTCATAATACACATGTATCTTTTCGCACAAAAAGTATTTCAAGCACATATAATATTTTTTGGTAGTTTCCTCCATCTGGAATTAATACTTTAAAAAATTTCTTTTGTCTTTCCCATGCTAAGTCTACCATGTAGATATAGGCTACATCTAACTTTGTAAAAGGAATAGTAGAATATAAACACTGGTTTTGGTTCTCTAAAAATGCTTCATTTCACATAGTATAAGTGCAAATAGCCAAGTAACCCATAATCGAAGAGGCTCACTTGTCTAATAAAGTGTATCACCACTGCCAAAATTTTATATTTCAAGTTTTCTTTGCCAAGTTGTTCCACCAATGGTCAGAGCTACAAAGATATATGCAAATTAATTTATTTTAACAACATATATGATCTCACTGAGAACACAGCTCTAAGAAGTGCAGAGCCCCCCCAAAAAAGTCAAATGATAGCTTTCTATAGTTGCATTTCTCATGGGAGCCAGATTGGCTCTCTGTGTAAGATCTGGAGAATTCATAGCCAAACATTAAGGCGCTTGAAAATCTTTAGCTATGTAGAGAGGGTTACTGTTCCTGGGACCAGTGATCTAGGGCGTAGTTATTATGGTTGGGATCTTGTTTGCTTATGTCACCCAGAGGCTTTGGTCTCCAGGGTGGTGGGATTGGGAGATGCTATGGAAACTTCAAGACACAGGGCCTGAGCCAGTGATGTGGCTCAGTGTTAGACAGATTACCTGGAATGTTCAAGTTCCTAGATCAGATGCCATGAATGAGAGGAGGAGGAGAGGTCAGGAGAGGAGAAGAGAGGAAAGAGAGAGAGAGAGAGAGAGACAGAGAGAGACAGAGAAGGGCCACCAGCCTAAAGGGAATTCCTTAGGTCATGTTCAAGAAAAAGTTTTCACGTGATCCTTTGAGTTTTCATGAGAAGGACTGAACTTGGTCTCACCCAGCTCTCTCTCTGCTTCTTGTCTTACCATGTGACTACTCACTGCACTGTATGATGCTATCATTGCTGTGAACCAGCTGCCCTGGGGCTCTCACCAGAACAAACTTGAGATAGGGGTCATGCCCTTGAGCTTCCAAAGGTATAAGCTGCTTAAAACTTTTGTTCTTTCTAAGTAGGTTCTATGAAGTATTTTGGTACAGTAATAAAATACTGAAGGTTATGTTGAAATATGGTTTTCTCTGGAGTACACACATTAACTTCTCTAATTTAATGTAACAAACATACTATTTCCACAAATTAAAACACTGGAGCCAACTATCAGCTCCTTCCATTAATAAGCCAAATTAATTATAAAACAATTGGATACTGGATGGCTTAACTAAAAAGTTGATTTCTTTTGATGTGAGAAGGGGCAGTGCAAGATTGCAGTGCCAGAAGGATCAGCTCCTGGTCAGGAGAGGTATGGAATACCAGTTTCTGGGGTTTGACATGTGGAGAATAAACTCTACTCTCCTCGCCCTAGAAGGACTCTCACCAGTCACGAAGGCCCCATCTTCATGACCCAGTTTAAACTAGTTCCACCTTCCAATCGTCACTTTGGCATTTGTTTTTACATCGGAATCAATGGGCAAATGGTTCAGGTTGCAGCCTCATTCTCAGTTTGCAACAATCCAGCTAGGCTCTTTCATCATTAGCTGGGAGAACTGAGGCAGTTTGCCAAGGTCATTCGACACGTGTGTTTAGAGAAACGTTCCGCAGCCTTAGCCGCGCCTAGGACGACGGGCACACCCAGAGGGGGGTCTGCGAGGGGAGCAGAGCGACTCACACACACCGGCTGCCTTCATCTCTTTCACTCTTAACATTCTACTGGTTTTGCTAGGAAGGAAAATCTGAGCATTTATTTTTAGGAAAAATACTCCTAATCATTTTTTTAAAATGATTGATGTGTAGATCAATTCATATAGAACTCTGAGAATAATGCATTTCTATTTTAGGCTTATCTCCTAGAAAAATGGACATCTTATTTTTTTTTTTCCTTGACGGCAAGTGAGAAATCTACTAAGAAAGGATTTCACGTTATATTTTCTTTAAAGTATAGTGCCAACAGTGTCTAAAGAAGAAAAACACAGAGTAGATGAAAATAGCTCAATTATTCTATTTTTCCCTTTCCTGAGAATTGATATAAACCTCATTGAAGTTGATATGTTGTACATTTTAAAAATAAAATCATTCCAAAAATATTTTAGACATTTATATGTAGGGGCAAAATTTACAGATGATTTAAAATTTTCATACATATTTGGAAGGAGTGAAAATTAAATGTCATGTACAAATTAGTTACTCTAAATTTTTAAATGGAACAAATTTTATTTTGTCATTAATCTTATATACCTAAATAATGTCTAAATAAAGCATAATACTCCCATGAATTTTTTTTTCCAAAACCATAGCTTCAAGAATGCCAGAGAATTTGAACAGTAGCTAAGCTCTTTTTAGGTGAAAAAAATAACATATTATATTATGTAATCTAAAATTTATGGGTCAGAGGTTATTAATATTTATGATGATATTTTCTATTCTTCATCTCCAAAACTCAAATTTTAATAAGAAACATAATAAATAGGAAATTACTCTTTGAGATGACAATTTAAATATATTGAATGCAATGGTATAATTTCTTTTTGGCTCTTAACATCCCAATAAAAGCAATGTTTTTATTTAATGGAAATTTCATACTTTGACTAATATTCTGAGGGAGGATTGATATATTGAAGTATGGCAATTGGAGAAATATGCATACTTATGTGCATAATAAATTTTAAAACAAAAAATAAACGGTGTGGTCCTCAATTACTTTCACGTGACACCAATTTTGTCTGAACTTACATCACTGATGGTTGGGCTTCTTGCATAGCTTCACATCACGCACTCAGTGAGGGGACACATTCTGTGTTTTCCAGCCGTGGGACAATTGGAAAAGTACAAACCTGCGATGATCATCACTCATGTGATGTAACCTTTCTAAACTGGCTTTTTAAAATGTCTGATACGCAAAATAAAGCACCATAGACCAGAGATCTAGTTTAAAACTCTATTTTCCTGTTATACTGTATAAAATTCTTCTAAATTTTCTCTCCTTTCTCTCTCTGTCTCTGCTGTCTTCCTTTTCCCACCACACACACACACACACACACACATACACACACACATTTCTAAATTGAGTAGAAGATGGATTATGAAGAAAAGTTACTTAAGCATCACACGGTGCGTGGACATGCATTCACTTGGTACTGACGACATCCAGTAGGGAAGAGTCTATACTCTAATTGGTCCTGGAGTGCCGTGAAAACATACCCCAAAATCACACATTTAAACTGAAGTGTCACATGGCCGCAGAACTCCATGGTAATTGTGTTTCCTTTGCTGCATACCTCTATAAATCGAAATTTCAAAAAGAAAAAGTGATACTCTATATTTATAATGTATGTATAATATAACACTATAGTTTCAGAGTCAATTCATTTTCCTATCCACAGAAAGCTTCTTTTTGATCATGTACTCTGTGGTATTATTTTTTTAAAAAAATTAATATGGGTATTAAATACAAAGATTTTTGTGAAGGCTTTATGCGAACTCGAAGTATTCTTCAAGAACCTTAGATTCTATTTTACCTAAGAAAAAATGGCCATCATCAAACACTCAAATAATAATAAATGGTGGTGAGGTCATTAGTGAAAAAGAAATCTCTTTACATTTTTGGTGGGAGTGTAAACTATGGAAATCGCTAGAAAGATTCTTCAAACACTGAAAATAGAAAATTTCTCTTCTAAGTGACTTCCTCAAAGTGTCGGTAATCTTTTATATATTCTTTAGTTATAACTTTAATAAATCAGCACTTGCTTGAGGAAGAATTATATAGCTATTTATCTCATAAATTTCAATTGTTAAACAACTACTTTTCAAACACATCTAAAGTGTAACACTGCAATTTATATTTTTCATATTATTTACTATATTTTCATTTTAATATTATTTCTAGTGATTCCTATTGAGCTTACACATTTTTATATTTCTCTAGCATAGGAGATGTTTTGACATCTATAGAGATATAATACATGAAACAGGCATCACAGAATTAAATTTAAAGAAATAGCTCAGTGTAAGGAATATTTATAAATATCATCACTTTTCACAAAGTATCTATGAAAAGAAGGGAACAAACTACACAGGGACTTCACTTAATCAGTAGTCCCTCAACTCAGTGCTTGCTTGGTTTGGTTTCACATGCACACCAATTCTCAGAATCTCACAAGAGCTCAGAGCATCACTCCTTCTACAAGCATCACAGAGATTGCACTGGAAGTCATCTGGCAAAATATTTCTAAAAATCAAAGCAAAGTGATATCAAGAGGTGTTTTGCCTGCTGTGCTTCACTGCTAGGGTCTGATTTGCTTTGTTCAACTTAGACACTGTGGTTTCTTGAATGTGTGTGGGAGAAAGGGTAAGAGGATGCAGCCAGAACCCTCGTGGCAAGCTCCAGTCTCCTGAGAGTCCCACAGGAAAAAGATTGAAAAACAACAAACAATAAAGTTGGAACCTTGAGAAAGGCTGAGCCTGGGCTCAACTCTTGCTACTTTGAGCAGCAGCAGCCAAAGGCCAAAGACTGCACTAGCAGGAGGGGTTTTTCACCCCAAGTTCACTGCACCTTTATTTGGTACCAGGCTTTCACATCCAAAATTCTAGTATATATAAAACAGAGTGGTTATTCACAATAATGCTTGTAGTTGAAGATCCCATAGGGCAGGGCAGACATCTTTAAATTCACGTAGGTCCCACTAAGTAAATTTTAAGGCCACTAATCCTAGCGCAGTAATCCTTCTAGTTTAAAATCCCACAGGGCAGAGCAGACATCCTTAAATCTGAGTAAGTCAAGTAGGTCATGTGCAGTTCTTGACAAATGTGAAAAGCAACACATTTATGTAAAGTTTAAATTTTAACTAGCACTTGTGTTCACGGAGCTCTAAATTTCTTTACCGCCATTAGACCCAGCTTCACACAATTTCTGTTAAAGGAGGGCTCGGTGGAGGGAGAAGCACACGTGACCTGGCTGGAGAACTGAAGTATGACCATTTTATAGCAATGTGAGCTGCTGCCATGTTCCAGAGAAATGGCTGATTTTAAAATCTATACTGGACGTGTGAGGTCGGACGCTGCAGAGAGTTTATCCTCACACCAACAAAACAGATAGCTTCAGTGTTCCTGACACTTTTCAATTAAAACAAACATCACATTTACTAGTTATGACACTGTCGTATCAGCCGGAAATAGGTTTTTTTTTTTTTTTTTCAGCTAAACTTTTCATGAGACTATTTGTTGATAAAAAGAAAAGAATATAAACTAGTTGGAAGAATCTTCCTTGTCACTATAGACTGTAAATGAAAGAATTTCAAATTATATGGTCATGTGAGCCTGTTCCCTAATTAAAGAATGTGGTTCCACCTCAAAATGAAGATAGTGAGCAGGGGACATTTTAGTAAGAGGAAAAGCCTGTGGAACCACAGAAGAAGTCTGAAGTACACTGTCTAACAAACCCACTGTGTAGCATCTTTGGACACCATTAATCAGCACACTTTGCCTGAGCTCTTTTATGCTATTAAAATCAAATGAGTCGTGAATTGCTCATGTTCACCCTTGGGTTGTCAAGGTCAGGCAAACGTGAGATGGGAAAGCACAAGTGGTCTTCAGCCACCATGCCTGCTGTAACAGCCATTTGCAGGATACAATGGTAGAGAATAGCCCTAGAAATGGACTTTAGGAGGCGGGCAACGAGATCTCTTGTAGCACCCAAGGAAGTTGTGGGGCTAGTAAAAGCAGTAGTAGAGCAGATGCCAAGGTAAGATGAAAACAAATGGGTGAAGAAGCTGAACAAGGGGAGGTGTGATCAGAAGGGCAAGTGGAGGGAGGGGTTGCCACAGTTTCCTGCACTGACTGAGAGAGTTTGTAAACAGAGTAGACTAAAGCCCAAGTGGTTAATGTTTGAAGGGAAAGATAATCCCCTCTTTGCTTGACCTCATGAAGAATGGTTCCCACATATTCTCACATTGCAAATTTAACTGTTCCCTCCTTTGGAAAATATGGGACTTATATTTCTATGTATTTTAGATATTTTATTACATCTTTCCTTGGTACCAGATATGCAGCTTGCTTTACAGCGGCTTAAGCAATTTGACAAAGTTATGCTGATCTGATAACAAAGTGGACCCTATTTTCAACTCAGCAAAGATAGATTGCTCCTTGCTGGACACACTTAACATCAGTGTCCCTTGTCTGCTTCTGCAATCATCCTGGGAGATTAGTGAGCTGTCGCTTTTACTCAGAGCTTGTCTCATAGGCAAATTCAGCAGTAGATCTGAATTAAATCCACGTTGAGCACCAAATGTAGAGAACAAGGGAAGGGAACGTAACTAGAATGTTTGCAGTTAAGCTCTGGTCTCCCATGAGTCCAACAGAACAAGGAAAAATAATAAATAGGCAGACATGAGTCTTAGAGAAGAAACTGAGCTTGAGTCCGATCCACCCATCTCTGGGTATCAAAGACAAGAGACCCAAACTTGCTACATCTTGTATTCAGTTCACTGGAGCCAGCAATGTTACAGGTCACTCAGAGGTCAGTAGTTATGGTATATCAGGAGTAACAAATATGAGTCACTCAGCCAGCTGGTATCTCAGGACTAACAAATATACAGGTCCCTCAGAGGGCATCATGTTTGGTGCGTCAGAACAGTAAGAAGTTATATAGATGAAGGTCCCAGTGTAGTTCTGTCCTGCAGCATCATAGCACCTGCAACCATTGTCTTTGCTGTTCTCAGAGGTGAAGATAAAGAGTCAAGGCTTCAGGTCCTCATATGTCATAGCTGGTCTTCAGACCCATTCATAATGCTAACTGTCCAATTGATTGTCCCAAACAGAATTTCTCCTGACAATATGATATTAAAGGATTATCTGATATGTGGAAATTATTACAAAGACGTGCACTGAAAATGGTATGAGGATAGATGCTGGCCAATAACAATATCATTTGATGTTGCTTGCATTAAAAAATAGTTTGATAACTACTGATCACAATGTGAAGTCAGAGAGCTTAACAGAAACATTCAGAAGAAACAGGAAATTGGTACAGAATATTCTTCGACTAATTGAGGCAACCAAAGATATGAATTTTAATAAGAATTGCATGAAGATCTAATTCCAGACAGAGGACTGAAGCAGGACATTTCCAGATGAGGTTTTCATCAGGAATTCCAGACACTGATGAACCAATTAATTTTAATTCATTCCGACAGTTTATAAGTTCATACAACAATCATTCTACTGCATCAGAGGTAAAACCAGAGTAGGTGTAAATATACAATTAGATTTCAGATCATAGACTCCTACATTCATCCTTCAAAGGTGCATATATATATGTGTGTATATATATACATATATATACATATATATACATATATATATATTTGAGACAGGGTCTCACTTTGTAGTTCAAACTGGCCTTGAACCCAGCAATTCTCCTGTCTCTTCCTCCCAAGTGCTGAAATTACAAGCATGAGCCACCATGCCTGGCATTGTGGAATGTGGTCCTGATTGTTGGTGGGTGTGACTCTCCAAGCCTGGCATTGTTGTATGGGGTGACCTGGGATGAAATCTGAGTCCTTGTGCTTGTAAGGCAGGCTCTGGAACTACTGAACTAAATCCCCAGCCCTTTTAAGCTATATTTTAAAAGGTGAAATGTTCACACAATCTAAAGAAAAACCAGAGAATTATGTAATATTTTAAAGTATCAGTGTTTCAATTCTTTCTAAGAATCTCATGATGAGGCAGCGGTATTATAAGTTATTTCCCATTAAGCTTTTTCTCAATGTGTTTGTGAAAAACTTAAGCTTAGATTAGTAATAATCGACTGTAAATTTTCCACCAAATGTTTGAATATGTAAGCCTTTATAATCCATTCTCTAAGGAAAGTACAACAAAATTGAAAATAGGATTTAAAAATATTAATGCCACAAACATTCAAAAGAATTATTCATGCTTTAAAAAAAGTCTTTTTGTAATTAAACACAGTTTCAGATTCCTGAATCAAACCATTCTGTTTAAGGTTATTGTCATCTTTTTTCATGCATTTATGGAACTTATATGTATGTTATTTAACTACCATTTTAAAAAGCTATGTATGATGGACCATGCCTGTAATATCAGCATTCAGGAGGCTGAGACAGGAGGACAGTGTGATCAAGGCCAGGCTGAGCTACACAGCGAGACCTTGCCTCAAACTAAACAAAATGAAAAATGGAACAAACAAATAACAAAGAAGCAACAGTGCAAAAAATAAATAAATAAATCACAGAATCAGACTCAGCTATAACACAGATTTTATAATTCTTGGACAGTGAATATAAAAACAATGGTTTAGTATGTAGACATTGCTAATGGAATAAGTACACAAATTTCAAGAACAGATAATGTAAAAACAGATGTGGAAACTCAGAAATACTCAAAAGGGAAATCAAAAATTGAATACATTACAACAGAAATAATGAACTCCTTCAATGAGCTCCTCGGTAGACCAGACATCATTGAGTCAAAGGAAGAGAGCTTTGACTTTATGAGACAACTGAATGTCCCAAACTGTAATGGAAAGAAGGAAGATAGAGCAAATACAAATTTAAAATAAAACATGACAACCATGGGATAGTTTTGTCAAATGTGATACATAAGAATTTGTCCACCAGGAGAAAAGATATACAGTAGAGTGGATAGAATGTAATGTCAAAATAGCAGATGTCAGCCTTACCTCAAAAAAAAAAAAAAAAAAAATAGCAGATGGCACTCCTGCCTCAAAAAAAAAAAAAAAATTTTTTTTTTTTTTTTTTTTTTTTTTTTTTTTTTTTGGCTATCCATGAATTAAAGTAGCTCCGGGAAGGTAAGGTTAAAGTCTAATTAAATATCTGCAACAACACAATGAAGCAAATCTCATAGAAAAATAGATATCAACACACCAGAGATATCTGGAGTCAGGGACAGAAGAGGGTCATGGGCAGCTTATAATCCCCGTCGGTGTGGCTACCTCACTGCAATGCCCGGGATTCTCTCTTACAAATGTCTTTTGACTGTTTTGACTGAAAGTGTTCCCCTACTCAAAGGATAAAAGGAATTCTTAAAACTCAGAAGCAAAATAAAATAATAACTTGATTTAAAGATGGCAGTTATCTGAATAGACACATTTTTAGGGATGACATATAGATAGCCCAAAGAAAAATGAAAACTGTTCAACATCACTAGTAATCAGGAAAATGTAAATCAAAAGCACCCACACCTGTTAGTATAATTATTAACAAAAATCCAAAACATATGTTTTTGTGAGGAGGTGAATAAAAGAGAATCCTTATATATTTTTTGGGAAAATGGGCCATTATTGCAAACATTAAAAGTGTTCTTCAAAACATTAAAAGTAGTACTGCTATATAGTAATAAAATCTCATTTCTTAGTAGATATGCAAAGAAAATTAAATTGCTATTCAGAGATAATTGTTTTCTAGTATTCCTTCCTTTTTCCACAATGGTTGAGATATGGAAACAGCCTAAGACCCTTAATTTTCTGATAGAAAAACCGGATGTAACATACACACACATACATGTGTAGATTTATGTATATGTAAAACTGAATAGTAACAATTAAAAAAAAATTTGTATCGTAACTGTTTTTACAAAGAAGAAAAATCCCTGCACTGTGAAACCATGGATGAAGCCAGAGCATGAAACAATGGGCAGAGGAAAAAGTATTGCATAATTTCACTTATGTGTCATCTTGTCTTCTGCTGCTGTAACAAAGCACTTCAGAGCAGATAATTTTTGAAGCATATCAGTTTATGTCTTAGAGTTTTGGATGCTGGGAAGTTCAAGATCCTGGTGCTGGCAGATGTGTTGTCTAGTGAGGAAGTCTGTACCAGATCAACACATCTTTCATAAGTAACGCAAGCTATGTCCTTCCATGTTGGAGAATGAAGGGGGACAATGTTTAGACCACGTTCTTTCCAAGGCCTATTTCATAAGAACATTTGTCCATTCTTGATGTCAGGATTCCCAAGCACTTCCCCAAAGGCCCTGCCTCCTCCTACTCTCACCGGAGGGCTTCATGCATTCAAATCATAGCACACATAGAAGGGTGAAGAAAAGTCGAATTCATAAATATACAGAATATAAGGGTGATTGTCCCCAAATTAATGACAGACTCTATTAAATTTCAAAATGTCTACATTCAGACATTTCATATCCCTAATTCATTTGGTGGATATATTTTTTTAAAAAGTGATAGTATTACTAGCAACAAGTAATTCTCTATGTAACAGAATAATTCTCAAAACTTTAAGCATCGTGTGTAGAATTTGAGACGGATTCTGTCACATTAAAGCATTTTACTCACTGGACTTTATGGGCTGACAGATTTTAATTTCTTCCCAACTATTTGACTCTTGCTTCTCAATAATAATTTCTAGAACTAAATAACCTATTCTGTCTTTTGATGTCCTCATACTCTCTGAAGAAATAAGCACTGTTAAGTATTTGTGGTGATACACACCTACAGTCCTAGCATGTTGGGAGGCTGAGGTAGAGAGATCATATGCTCAATCAAGCAACTTAGCAAGATTTTGTCTCAAAATTTAAAAATTAATTAATTTTTAAAAAGGAGGTGGAGGTAGGGCTAGGGATACAGCTTATTAGAAAGATCTCATGTTAAAAATAAAAAGGAAATTGTGAAATGCCTGTAATTAGTAGTTAAATGCTGTTTTAACTTTTCTGGAGTCATAACTGTATTTACATGCTATATTGTATATTTATCTCAACATGAATAGGAAACTTTGAGTTAGCAGTCAAAACTAGGGAATGTCCATCTGTTCCCAGCCCTACTGTAAAGAAGGCATTTTTCAATATATGTCTTATAACACTAGATCATGAAGTGACTCTGAAAATTATAATTCTTCCTATTAATGTTTAAACAAGAAATTAAGAAAGTTATAATTTATTCACCATGAAGTTTACTCCTTTAAAAAGTACAAGCCAATGATTTTTAGTTTATTCAAACATTTACACAGTCATTACTTATTAACTTTTCAGGTTTTTTTCCCCTAGCAGAAGACCTAGCATCCTCTTTTCTACAATAAAGTACAGCTTCACAAATTACCTCAGTGGACCATAAATCACTTTAAAAAGCAGAAATACTAATAAAAGAAAAGAAATGGAATAGTATAGTATGTAAACCAAAAAAATCATCAACACAATGAACCTTAAAGTATAATTCATTTCTAAGCCACAGTTCCCAAGTTTCCTAACATTTACAACAGTGAGGTAAAAATGGTAGCTACAGCTACCATTGCAGCTTGACCTTTTGGAATAAGCATTGCCTCTGGACTTGTTCCTTTCTCTGAGGGATTTTCTTTGCCATTGGAATGGAAGATTATGGTGCTACCAGCCCACCATGTTTAATAATACCACCCTGTTTAATAAAGCACTCATCTCTTAAATTATGCCTGTAATTACATCTCAGGCTCTGAGAGTAAATTCAACCAACTGACTGGTGCTCCTATTCTGATAGTTCATGACTGAAAAGTCTCCAAAGGCTTTGCTAATACAGCTGCTTCTTACTAATTTCACATGCTGCAGTGAACATGAAAAGTGATATGCAATATCCGATGTTAAAAAAAAAAAAAAAAAAAAAAAAACTTCATTTTTTTTTCAATCACTACTTCTTGAAGAACCACTGCAAACATGACACAAAGCTTTAGGTTTCCAGAAAAGCCTAGTTGACTGACAAACACCATGGACATAGCAGATTTGATATGTTTTACCTAATTCTCCTGACAGATATAAAGGGTACTCTTTGTCATCCTCTTTTCCTAATTGATCTTTTGCATTCACCCCCTCCTCCCTCTGTCACTGTCAACTCCCCATTTATTAGCTACTCCATCCTCCAGCCATATTTCTAAAAGTCTAAAATGATGGCTTATCCACTGACATAAGGAACAGATGCCAGACTTAGGGTAACCCCTGGATATTTTGATGATTGGTTATATTCAGAGCACTACAAATGAGTAAGCATATGAACTGAAAACGGAAGAACTTGTTAGGCACTTAAAATGGCATGTCTTGTCAAATTACAATGTATTTACACCCAACTGGGGCATTATAATGATTAGGCAGAGTCTTTGAGCATTAGAAACTCAAACATTCACTTAATAGGTTTTTGTGGGGTGTCTACTCAGTGGCAGGCTTTAATGTATGTCCTTGAATGTATAATAACAAATGAGTAGGAGTCCAGACTTAAGCTACTCTTTGTCAGGTTTTTAGGTTTGTTTTTTTTTTTTTTTTTTCATTCTGAAAATGCAGGATGATTCACAAAGTTCCTTATTAAGAAATGCTTTTATTGGCCATAAATCTACTTTCCTGTTCTTCTTTTTCTCATTAGGTGTGCTAATCCCTCTAACACTTTCACTGCAGCTGTGAAGTATCAAGACTACAATGAACTTTCTTTCCAACAGAATTGCAAAAACAGTAAAAGCTTTCTTCAGTGTGAGAGTCTGGGGAAGAGGGTGCAGCCAGAACCCTTGTGGCAAATTCCAATCCCTCATGAGTCCCACAGCAAAAGGATTAACAAACAACAACCAAAGTCGGAACCTTGAGAAAAATACTGAGCCTGTGATCGACTCTTGCTACTATGAGCAGCAGAAGGGGCCTTTCACCAGAGCTCACTGCTCACCACACCTTTATTAGGTACCAAGCCTTCACACCCATAATCCTAGCATACATAAAACAGCGTGGTTCCACAATAATCCCTGTACTTGAAGATTATATAGGACAGGGCAGACATCATTAAATCCCAGTAAATTCCAGTAAATCTTAAAACCAATAATCTAGTGCAATAATCCTTGTAGTTTAAAATCCCAAGGGTGGGGCAGATGTCTGCAGCAATCCCAGTAGTTGATCCCACAGTGCAGAGCAGATATTTTAAAATCCAAGTAAGTAAATCATAAGTCCTAATAAATTGTCCATGGTTCCTAACACTTCAACACACATTTTCTTGTGCCCTGAATTTAAATATTCAAGATTCTCTAACTTTTGTTATTTTGATGATATTCCATATGAGGAGACATTTGATATGATTTATTGAGTTAACACTAAGCACTTTAACAAATAAAGTTCAAGATCTCTGTGGCTGGGTTTTGCTCATGTAAAATATAATAGTAGTTTTACACTGTGAGTGTCTTTCTTCCCGTGGCTGACTCAGATATTTGAGCACTTTTTACATAGTGGCAACCATGTCTTAGTACTTTCTTGCTGGGACAAAATACTCAACAACTAGAAGTTAAAGCAGGAAAGGTTTATTTTAATTAATGGTTTGTAGAGGCTCCAGTCTGTGGTCAGCTGGCTCCCAGGCAGGACCATGCAGCAGAGGTGCTACACTCCCAGGTTGCACATCACCACAATTTTTATTTTGAGACAAATTTTGACTAAATCATTAAATTGCTTAAACTTGGCTCATATTTATTATCCTCCTGCCTCAGCTTCATATAGTGCTACAGTTACAATCAGGAGCCATCACACCCAGATAGTTTTTATGATTTTGAATGAACAATTGGGTATCCAAATTAAAACTTATGTGTGGGTGTTTCCAGATGAGATTAGTATTGAATTTGAATTCAGTAAAATGAATTACTTTCCCTAATGTGAATGGACATCATCCAATTCATTGAGTGTAAAAATAGAATAACAGAAGGGAGAACAAAACTGTACTATTTTAATCTGTTACATTGTTTGACCTGAGTGTTGTGTTCATGGTTTTCAAGGAAATATGTCTAATATAGGGCACATCATTTACAAGAGTACCTTATGAAAGTCACTAAAACAGTCAAATGCAGAGGAGTGCAAGAGATTAGCCACACACTGGAAGCTCAAAGAATTCAGCCAAGGGCCTGGCTGCCGCAGCAGTGTCCCACACAAGCTGAGGGCCTGAACTCCAAGGTGATGTCCTTCATGAGTTGAGCTGGTGGCCTAGAGCCCACGGTAAATTCACATATTTGTCTGTATTCAGGATCTGTACTTAGAAGGTCCAAAGGCCAGTGTGAAAGCCGGAAAACCTGCCCTGGTGGGGTGAAGACTGTGCCCAGGCTAAGGGATCTACATTGGATCCAGGAAGTGACACTTGTCATGAATACCAGAGTTTCCTTGACAAGCACAGCAGCCATTCCCAGCAACAGCCAGGACTTGAGCTCCTCTTCCACTTTGAATCAGGAAAGCCGATGACAGCAAGCTCCCCCTAGAAATCAACAGCCATGATTCTCCCCTCCAGTTCCTTTTTTATGCGGTTGGCAACAAGCTTCAGGTGGGTCCTCCACACCCAGACATGATTCAGTTCACCTGGGTTTTCCAAATTAACCATTAGCTAATCCACCACACTGAGCCATTTTATTACCACCCCACAATGGGATCCTGTGGTTGGTTAGGCTCTTGGGCTTCAGACCAATGAGAGCACTGGCTCTGTGGGGTCTTCAGCACCTGCACAACAGACCGTGGGGTTTTTGTGACCCTGTGAAGCAACTCTTCACAGTAAAGCTGATTTTATTTTTATATGTGATTGGTTTGGTTCCTCTGAAGAACTGATAAGCTACCTGCAAGACAGGCTAGAAAATGTAGTTCAATTATTTGCTTAGGGTGGAAAGGAAAAAATGGAATAGCTAATGAGGTAGGCAACCACCTGCTATCAATAATGATGTTGCTAAGACGCCAAAATGTTTCTATGACTATATATTGTAGATGAGTAGGGATAGATGCTTATCTCAATAGCTACAAATCTATATAAATAATCTGTGTGAAGTTTGTGATTTTATCTTTTTACCCCCTAGCACCTAGATGTACTCCATGAAAAAATGAATGAAGAGTGAAGGAAAAACTTACCCAAGTAAATGACTGACCTTTCTAATTGTTGACACTCAATTTAATAAAATTATTAATCACATTAAGGTTGTTTTCTATTCTTCCTTCTTCATGGGAAAACTAATGTAATTGAAAAATAATATATTGTTACTTCTTTAACCTCCTCCATGTAAGTATTATGGGAACACAAGGAAATGCAGCATGGTCATTATCAAGAAGTTTGATACGTGCTATGCACATCCATGTCTGACCTTGCAGTTCCTTTGCTTGTTTACTGCAATCGTGTTTAACAGCCTTGCTACAACATGAGGGAAATTCACATGAAAGGCTGTGCCTGAAAATCTTCCTGCCTTCTGTTATTTGCTTCTATTTTTCAGAGTAGAAATTAAATTATTATTATTATTATT
>PVIR01005639.1:0-70874 GCA_004026965.1 Petromus typicus | reverse complement strand
GTGCTGCTTCATCACAGCCCCAAAACAAAGGATCAAATAACCACGGACTGGACTCTGAAATTGTGTGCCAAAATAAACTTTTCTCTTTTAAGTCATTAGCACAGGTTTTTCTTGTAGTAACACAAAGCCAACTAACAACTTCCACATTGAATGTTAATCAAAGTAACAATGATTACCCATAGTTAAACTGCCACTTTCTTGTGAAGAATAAATACCTAAAAGTCAAATTACAGATAAATCTATCACTTACCAGTCACGGGTTTCTAGCAGTTACATAACCAGAAGTTCAATAAAACTATAGAAAGTACTACTTACCCTCACAATTTTGTTGTGGTGATTAAATGATGCAACACTTAAGGTGGATTTTTTAAATTGATATAAAAGTATACAAAGCATGATAGGTGGGCTGGGGATGTAGCTCAGTGGCACTTGCCTGACAAGCACAAGGTCCTAAATTCAATCCCCTATAATGCAAAAAAAAAAAAAAAAAAACATCCTAAGGAGATAGATCTTTTGCAAATGGGGAAGGGACCAAGACCTGGAGTGAGAAGGAAGGAGAAGGGAAGGGGTTGAAAAAAGTCAAGATGTGTGATGTATGTGTATCAAATTCCCACAAGGAATATAAATCATTACACACTACAAAGATACCAATAAAAAGTAAAACTTGGGAAAAAAAACTAGAGAGCATAAAAAATATGAAGAATTACTATTAAAAATTTAAGGGAAATATTATTATTAAAGTTATCATTATTATTTCAGATTTGGAATGAAATATAATCAAGAAGTAGATGCCAGGAGCAGAGCAAGCTCATTGGAGAGGAGCATGAGGCCAGCTGCCAGTACCTCACTAGAGAGGCAGTTTAACGATGGGTAATCATTGTTCTTTTGATTAACATTCAAAGTGGAGGCTGTTAGTCGGCTTTGTGTATATCTGAGTTGACCAATAACCACGTCTCTTATCCACTTCTTACTGATAAAGTCAAACCATCTCATGCTCCCCAAATAACCTGGGCAAAATCTGAAACAGCCTCTGTGGGTCCAATGCCCAGTCTCCACACTTGTGCTAATTATGCCCATCTGAGCAGTGCTAGTTAAGTAATAGATGCCAAATAAATACCACCCGTTCTTATATTGCTATCATACTCTATTTTAATTACAGAAACTATATTTCATTTCAGAAAATTGAGACATATGATAAAAAATTAAAGTTCATCTACTATAACTTCATGATACTTTGATATATTTCTCTTCAACCTTTTATATAGCACGGCCCCCTCCTTTTTTCTCAGTGGTGGAATGGAACCCAGGGCCTTGTTTACAGTATGTTTTCTCCCACTGACATGCATCCTAAGCACTACAGTCGCTTTTAAGCTATTACATTAACCATAACTATAGAGGCAATTTTACATTCTGCTTATTTCCTTCCTTGAGAGTATACCACGAGTATGTTCTGGGCTCATGTTTCAGCACAGATAGGCTTTAGAGTTGATAGAACATTCCATCCATTCGGTAGGTTGATGTTCCAGGCCCCTATACCTGAATATTTATATTGTTTTCACTTTAAAATTTTTTAAGCAATACTACAATGTACACCTTCACATTTGTGGTATTTACTGTATTTAAGATTATTTTATTGGAATACTTAGAAGGAAGAATTGGCCCAAATGACATGAACATGTTTAGGATTCTTTATACATCTTACAAAGATGTATTCTAAGAACTTTAACAAACTTTCAACTGCCACAGGTATTTCACCAGACCCTCTCCAGAACTAGGAAATGGATTTATTTTTAAATTCAGTATGTGAAAAGTGGTATCCTATATTGTATAATTCACATCTCTATTTCAAAGTACAAAACAGTGCCAAATATGTATTATTTGTTTCCCATTTTTGTAAATTGTCCAGCTTTCTTAACTATTGAGTAAATAATTTTGATAACTAATGCAAGAGAGACGGTTGGGTCTTTCTATAATAAAAAGTCCTGGTAATTCAAGAGAATTCAAGAGTGATGGTTCTGTGTCTTCTGTTGAACAGGCAGGTTCTGCTATCAAGCCAGCTATACCATGTGAAACGCATGGTGACGTATCAACTGTCTTATAAGGATAATGGATGGATGATTACTATTATTCTCCCATTTTATCTGCAGCCTAGAGCTCTTAGACTTACACATGAAATGGCTCCAAGAGAAATATGCTGTGTTAAGAATCAAATCAAGCAAGATGAGGAATTGAACTCCACCCAAAAAGCTAACAGCACAAACAAACCTTTAAGTGACTGAGGGCCCAAATCACATCCCCAAATCACCTTATTTATTATCAAGTGCTAACACTGAAATTAAACCTAAATAGTGACTTTTCAGTTTAGGAAAAAAAAAAAAACCACAAATGCTAGTTATCCCAGCTCTGCTGCTGGAGCAACCTGGCTTGCGTGCCAACAGATAGGACTCTGTGCCAGCGGTGGCACGCATGTCATAAGGTTTGCCACCACTGCCTGACAATTTACCACAAAGAGTATGATGTGATAGAAACTTTCCCTGCTCTAATCTTCCTGAATAGGCCAGAAAGAGTCCACACTGAACAAGATCTAGAACAGACCCAAACTGAGTGAACTATTACTGAGCTACAAAGTTGTCTTTGCTTGCAACCAAAATCCCCAGACCCTTGGCAAAGAGAGCAAATATGTACATGCAAACAAACGCCTATTTCTGCCTGAAGGGGCGTGGGAACTCTTCTGCTAAGGGGGGGAAAGGATAATCTTCTCCCATATTGTTGTATATATCCCAATTACCTCTGTAATGACTGTACTTGTAATTGTGACAGAATTAGAAAGAATGTGTGAGATACATCGCTGGTACTGGAGGTGGTTTTTATTTGCAGGTTGTTTATCTGTGCTCACATTTTCATAGTTGTATTTAATCTGCTAATCAGAAAATATAGGGCTGAAGATTTAGCCCAAATGGCACCATGCCTACCTTGGAAACACAAGGACCCAAGGAAATACTGCTAGGTTTACATGACAAAAGATGAATCTGACAGCAGTTCAAATTTTTTTTTCCCATTTCTCCATTTATTTTTGTGTGTGTGTGTGTGTGTGTGTGTGTGTACATGTGTGTATGTGCTGGAATTGAAGCCAGCACCTCGTACATGCCAGATAGGAAGTCCATCACTGAGCTACGGCCCTAGCCTTCCACTTATTTATGAATGAGATATTACTCCTCAAATTCAGAGGTCTTTGTTTCCATCTCCAGCCTTAAAAACAAAAGAAGTTCTATATCACCAAATATCTAGGTGTTGAATGAAAAGCTTGGTGTTTAAATGTTTCCAAATGCCTGCATACTTTGAAACACAAAAATAGAAACAAAACAAATCACAAACCTGCCTGACAGCAGAGCGTGTCCTACCGCCTCTGTTGTCAGGCTGTGGGCAGCGTGGACGTCTGCGTCAGGCCAGGCTGGACCTGTGCGTGCAGCGCCAGCCAGGGGCGCATGAAGAATCGCTCCTGAGCGCACCCAGGGCTGCTCTGCTGACAGATGCGGGGAGGATGGGGACGGGGGCACCTACAGGTGATGAATGAAGCACCTAGGTGCAGTGAAGACCAAAAATATATTTTTTCACTTTCTTATTTACCATAGAAAGAATAAAAGGAAAAGAAAAAGACCAAAGATAATGGTAAATAGCTTGGTCACTCTAGAAAAAAAGGAAAAGCAGGCCTGGACCCCAGCCCTTTCTGCAGGTGCTGGGGCTGCTCCAAGGCATGCAGGGTGTGCGCCCCATGCTCCAGGGGCACAGAAAGCCCAGTTTTCCTTTTTAAATCTCCATCTTCTCAACAAGTACTTCCAAATGTCAAACACTAGGGTGTGAAGAAAACTCCCCTGTATTTCATTTGTTTCTGACCGCCGAGACTTCTGCCCCGTCTGTGGTGGGTTTGTTATTTTCTGAGAGCTTTGGAGACCTGGTCTGTGCATCCCCACAGATGTGGACCGGCAGGACCATTCTTGGGGTGCTATTCAGGCACCCGCGGCGGTGCAGGGGTTGAGTGAGTTCTCTGGATCCTTCTCCAGTTTCCGGAGAACGTGCCCTGAGTGGTCAGGGAAGCCACATCTGGCCTACTGAGGTGGCGGTGGAAGACCAGCCAGGTCCCTGTGGAAATCAAGGTTCTGCACGGTCGCTGGGGGAGTCTAAAGTCTCTCCCAGCCGCTTCCTTTGGACCTGGCAGCCCCTCTCCAGCTCTCACCAACCAGCCCAGCTGGTGGAGCAAGCACGCAGACCTAGAGTTGGCCCTAGGGATGGCTCAGGTACTTTGTTTGGCGCGGACGCCACTCAGGTCAGCCTGACTGCCCGACCCCAGCCCCGAGGAGCGCAGGATGACAGGCGGAGGGAAGTAGAATGTGAGCTGCTGCAGCCCCCCCCAGCTGTTGCCATGGTCACAGGGGACTTTTGATGTGAAGCACAGCGACCCCCCTTCCCTGCTGCCTTCGGGATGACGTCACGGGCGTCCGTGTCCCTGACAGGCCACCTGTGGGTTGCTCGGGCTTTAAAGCAGCGGTTGTCCCTCGGCCCCGCAGCCGTGTCCACCGCGTCGACGCCAGGGCGGACCTGGCCGAACTCCAGTTTGATCTCGAACTCCGGCGGCCGCGGACCGGACTGACAGCCAGAAAGAGGCAAGTATTCCCCGACCCGCTTCCTCCATCCTCCGCCTCCCGCGCCCGCGCTCTGAGCTGGAGCGCCCCGGCGGGAGGGAGCTTTTTTCCAGGAAGAAGCGGACAGCGTGCCCTCGATCTTCCTCTCCAGCCAAGGCGACCAATGCCAGGTAAAATCGCAGCCGAAGTCCCTGCCCGGGCCCCTTCCAAGGCCAGTCACGGGAAGTCCTGGGGTGGGGGTGGGGGCACTGCCAAATGTGCTCCTTGCGGCCACGAAGCCGCAGCGGGCGGCAGGGGAGTCCGGAGCCGGCAGCCGACGCTCCTCCCTGCTGTTCGCCGGCCGGAGTCGTAGGGGCTTCCGGCTGGCGCCCAACCGCGGCGACTCGCTCTGCGGGCGGACGGGCACCCCCTCCCCAGACTCGGGAGTCGGCTCTCGAGAATTAGCCCCATCCCTCCGCCCGTCCACGTCACCTCGCTGCTAGCTCTTCAAAGTGCAGGTCCGGCAGACTTGTTGCACTCACAAAAGCGCTCCAAGCCGATCTGCGAGCCGGGAGCCCCGGAACTGTGCCCAGCACCGATGGGGAAATGCGGAAGCTCCCGGGAGCCACAGAGTAACATCTGTCGGCAGCAAATAACCCACTAACCCGGAGGGCAACGGAGAGGGGAAGCTCGTCACCTGAAAAAGAACATCCAGCGCAGGTGCGTGCTAGTCTAGCCTTCCCCTGCGGCGGGTGTCTGCCCCGGGGTCGGAATCCGCGGCCGGGCGTCCCTGGGGCCCCTCCCCGCAAATCCGAGTTTCCCGCTTCAGCACCAAGAGCTGGACAGCGTCCTGCGGCGGGGCGCGGGGCATCTCCAGAAGTCGCGGAAGAGTGGGGGAGGTGAGATCGTGTGCAGAGAACGAGGGTCTGACCTCCTCCAGGGGTCTGACTGTCGATTTCGGGTGGGGGACGGGGGCTCCGTCCTCTCTTCCTACATCCAGCGGGAAAACAGCGCTAAGTACGAGCCGGGTGCCAGGACAGGCGCGCCCACGAGCGGGGAGCACAGGGGCCAGGGACGCACAGGATCGGTTGTGATTCTTGGCACTGGAGTTCGGGAAATCGCCACAGCCTCTCTGTCCTGCCTCCCTTCGCCCTCAGTCTCTGTGGCCCTGTTGCACCTGAAGGAAGGGAAACGCGCTGGGGTGGAGAGAGGGTAGTGAGGCCGAGGGGAGAAGCACGTTTTTTTCTAGGTGCCAATGTTTGGGCATAAGAGAAAAATCTGTCCAAAATGAACATCAAGCTACGTTTTTATCCAGACTCCCGAAGTGCCCTTTGTATGAGCAGCACAGGGGATTGTTTTGCCAGGAAGGGGGGTAAAAAGCAGCGGAGGGAGAGAGTCTGCCACAAAAGGGCTAACAGAGGTGGAGGAGGAGGGTAGAGGACGGGACGCAGCACTGCGTGGTTACTAGGCAACCAGCCGCAGCCCCAGCCTCCTGTTGCCTTGGTTACAGTGAATGGAGGGGCTTTGGCCTCTGATTACCCGTGCGCACCTTGATTCTTTAAAATGTACCGTGGGAGACCTTGCCTTCCCCAGACTGGGTGGGAATCACCAGCCTCCCACGCAGTCCTCCCGCACTACCTAGGGAAATCCTGGCAGACGAATTTTTCCCTTTAATTCCAGGCACAGGGCAATTTCCCTGCAATTCTTCGCACTCCACCCCCGCCGAACCCTTGCTTTAAGAGATAGCGGCCCACCCTGCCATCCTTCAGAGTGTGCAGTTTCGCACGCCTCACGCACACACACTTATCTCTTTATACTGGAGGTGCGGATCTCTCCCCATTTTCTCTCTTCCCTCCCCCCCCCAAATGAGAAAGAAAACGTTTGCTCTTTGTGGGAGAACAAGAGGGAGGCAAGGATCTTGTCCAAGCAGATCTACTGTAAAGAGAGGCTGAGCAGTCACAGCCCCCCAGCA
Source organism: Petromus typicus (assembly GCA_004026965.1). Classification (NCBI taxonomy): domain Eukaryota; kingdom Metazoa; phylum Chordata; class Mammalia; order Rodentia; family Petromuridae; genus Petromus; species Petromus typicus. Next base: position 64,283 of record PVIR01005639.1, on the reverse strand, counting down.
CCCCTCGAACGGGGGAGGAGGGGAATTATGGGTCGAAACACCCCCCACAGACCCCCAGGGAGGAAGCAAACAATGTCCCTCAGCCAGCAGCCAAGCGCTCAAGATTTTTTCTCACTCCTTTATCCCGGGTCCCCTTCACAGCTAGTGAGCACAGCACATCCAGCCTGGGGCCCTCTGATCCCTTCCCTTCCCCCTTGGTTTCCAGATATTGACTTCCCTCCTGTAGCCACGTGGGTTCAGTTGTACCCTTGGGCTGGACAAGGGCTTGACTTGCAGTCTTTCAAAGACAACTCTACTGTTCTCAGAGCGATGGAAGGGGGAAACACTAGCAAGTCACCAGAACAACCTGTGTCCTGTGCGTTAGTTCATCCAAAATACTGCTGGCTAGGAGCCAAGAATTTTCTATTTCCAAAAAAAAACCTCAAAAAAAATTTAAAAAATAACCCCCCCAAAAAACCTGAGTTATCGCTTGATCGCACAGGAAGAAAATCTCCATACTATAGGCAGTAACTTTCATATCTCAACTGCAGTGCCCACACCAACTAACACAAACATCTTTCCTTTTATTATTTTCCTTCTTCTGCTGATAATTTTTTTAAAATATCACTGAAATTCCCATCTATGTTTATGGCCAAAAATGACCTTGGGGACTAGCTAAATGTAGTTGGGGGCATTTTGATTAAAATATCTCTCATATGTTACTATAGAAACTTCCTGATAGGCCAGGCCAGACAGCTGGTCTGCTTTTTATATTTTTTTTTCCTCAAAGAAATGCTTTTTTAAAAAAAATTCTTCTGAGCAGCAATCCCCAATCACACACACCAATAACCTCCTATATAGCAAAAGTAGTAGTTAATTTGTTACCAAAAAAATTCTCTTTCTGCTCATTCCTTTATGGACAAAGGATTTACTTTCCTTTCAAGAATATAAGCAAGACCTTGTTGGGCAGAAAAGAAGAACCATTCTCTTATTGGTTGGTGTGTATTGCTTATTAGCCAATAAGAGGCTGCCATTTATCCTTTTCTGACTAGCACAGAGAGCAGGGCAGCCAAGATGATGAAATCTCCCTCAGTTCTACCCAGTAGCAAAGGGGACCCAGAGTCTAGGTCTTACTTTGGTGAATCCAGATGGTATTTGACTGGGAAGGATGAACTTTTCTACTGAATACTGGTAGTTCACTTGAACTAATCTGCATTATACATTGTTCTATGGATTCTTTTAATTGTATGTTATATCTCGATCATTCCAAGTCAGTGTAGATTATTGGGGTTAGTCCATTGTGGACTCAGGGCTTTTTATGATTTCCCCTGGAAGTATAGAATTGGTCCTCACTATTAGGGATCTGATGAAAACTTTGGAGGATGAAGATGGAAATCTAGAAGAGGTAAACTGTTGTCTTAGATTCTGGAGCCAGTATTAGCTTTGCCACCCCGTGGCCATTTGATTTGTGTCTTTCCCCCCACTTTCATTCTTCCTAGCTGTCCTTCTGGCCTGAATTTGCATTGTGAAGTGGAAAAGCTGAATGGATGGAGATGGTGACATGGTAAGTCAATATAAGGGCAGACCCCTTGCTACCGAAGAAGGCTATGGCAGGTAGGTGATGGCGTCCCTGGAGTTGGAGGCATCTCGGCCCCCTGGGGGATTGGAGTTGGGCAGGTCTGGGTCTTTTTTTTTCTTTTCTGCCTGCAACAAATAGTACAATTTTGGGCCAGAGATTTAGCTCAGTGGTTCCAGGGTCTGCCTGGCAAGCATAAGGTCCTGGGGTCTATCCCTGATACCACACACCACAGTGCTGGGCATGGTGGCTCACACTGGTAATCTCAGCACTCAGGAGGCAGAGGCAGGAGGACTGCTGAGTTCGAGGCTTGCCTGGGCTACACAGTGGGTTCAGGGCCAGCCTGAACTACAAAACAAGACCCTGTCTCAAAAAAAAAAAAACCAAAATAATCCCCCCCCCAAAATAACAAATAGCACAACTTAATGATGATGACATTGGTCCCCATGTTTCTCGGGAGGAGTCAGAGATTTCCCCTCATTCTAGGGCAGATCTCATCAGCAGCCCGGGGGCCTACAGGATGTCTTCAGGTGAGTACTGACCCCTTTGCTCTGTCTTTTCTTGGTGGTTGCTGGAAGGGAGCCTGGGGATGAACAGAAACCTGACTATGATGTTGCTACCAGGAGCACACCTGCGGTCAGTGGGACCCTGAGCTTCAGAGCGAGATCACAAAACCTTCAATCTTAGGGGCCATGTCTTGTCCTTAGAGCTTGGTCATGTTGAAAGGGAAGGCTGAACACAGGTCTGATCTAAATGCTAACAGCAAGCATTAGGACAAGTCCCTTAACTTCCTCTTCGTGAGGATGGTAGCTCCAGCCCTGGGCCCACCCCTACCTCTGCCTCCCCTCTAAATCAAAAGCTTCATATTCCCCAGCTCTCTTCACAAAAGATAAGTGAAGGCTCAATTAATTGTTACCATGGTTACGTGGAGTAGCCACACTGAGGATCCCTACACCCATTACTGTCATGAAGTAAGAGAAGAGGGGTTGGGGAATCATTGTCATGGAGGGAACCATGGAAGCCAGTGTTGCTAAGGGGAAAGCTGTAAATTTAGAGGAAAGAAATTAGAACTGGGGAGTGGGATTTGGTGGGCTCAAGAGCAAGTCGCTTTTTTAAAGATATATTTGTCAAGGCCCACAGGAGCTTTCTTCTCCTCCTTCTTCCTCCTTCCTCCTCCTCCTCCACCTCCTCCTCCTCCTTTTCTTCTTCTAATTCCTCTTCTTCTTCTTCTTCTTCTCCTTTGTCTATCTCCCCAGAGAGAGCCCAGAGTTAAAGAATTTTAGAAATTTTAAGACACCACTGTCAGGATCAGCCTAAGTCCATCACTGTGCTCGAAAAGACACAGGGTTCAGAAAGGAGGCTTATGCGGTGTGAACGGCTCAATCCACTTTCAGTGCCTCTTCACCAAGCACTCCACACAGCCTGAGCCTGAGCCAGGTGCTGTGCAGGCACCAGGACCGAGTAGCAAGCCCAGCACTGAGCAGGACAGTTACTCAGCTGGTGGCTTTAGAGCCAGGGCTGCCCGTGGACAGGCCTGTAATGCAGTGTCCAGAGAGCTGCTGTGACCGGCTCTCGACTCTGCCCGTGATGTCTGTGGCCCGCCATTCCCACCCAGAGTTCATCTGCAGGGTCCCCCAGAAAGGCCTCCGCTCCCCAGGAGCACAGGGGTTCCTAACCTGTCCTGTGCACTGTGCTCTCTCTTACACTGAGGCCTTTGTCTCTGAAGCAAGTGCGAGGGCTGGCGGTGCCCCAGCCCGCTCTCTGCCATGACAGAGAAATGAGGCTGTTTTTTGTTTTAAAGCAAGGACAGAGAACTCCTTCCTCTCTGCTTCTTGATGGGTTAAATGGAGGGAAGGGGTCTCAGGTCACCGCAGCTTAGAGTTCAAAGTCAGCCCCCACCATGAGGCATGGATGGAAGAGAGTCTCAGCCTCCAGAGAGGGAGAAATCCTCTACCTGCACCCCGGGCAGGGTAACTTGACATCCTGTCAGGCCCGCACAGGACCGTGGCCTGGCCCTGGCTGGCCACTGGACATTGCCAGGCCTCAGGGCCGGTTGCTGCCAGCCTTCCCCCATCGTCCTACTCGGCCAGAACCTCTCTGTCACCCTGCATGGGGAGGATGGAGGGTCAGGTAAAGGGGAGGGCTCACAATTAAAAAGCAAAAGAACTAAAAGCACCTATAGGGAAGGGTAATTATCCTTCCGAGGCTGCTGAAATACAATTAGGGCCACCGCTCTCAGGCTGCCAGGATATTGTGGCTTTTGCTAATTAAGGAGCGGATATGCCCTGCCGGTACAATTAGAGGCTAGCCCAGGCGGTGGGGGCCTCGCCTTCCCGCCTCAGTGCTGCCTTCAGGGAACATGAACCAAGGAGCCCAGCTCCGGCCTACAGCCTGGGAGGGGACATCCACGCCAGGGTCCATCCTCCTGCTGTCCTAGAGCCCCGCCCCACCAGCCCACTTCACACTGAACTGCTGCGGTTGGCCTCAGGACTTCTGTGGACCTGGGCGGGGAAGGTCACGCTACCTACAACTTTTTTTTTTTTTTTTCATAAGTGGGGATGCGATGTGGGTTTTTTATACTGAGCTATACCCCCTGGCCCTTTTATTTTTTTATTTTTAGGACAAGGTCTTGCAAAGTCACTAAGCTGCCCACGCTCAGCCCCTGGGAGTGCTGACACGGCAGGTGTGCACCACCTGCAGGACCACGTCCGGCTCCTCCTAACCCCTCCTTCCACACACAGTGCTTGTGACTCATGAAGAAAGAGTAGAAAAACGAGCTTCCCTCTCCCTGCCCTGCAAAGCTAAGCCTTTCCCACTCTTTTCATTATAAAAACTAGAATACTCCAAAAAAAAAAAGACAAGCAGATCACTGCTCCCACCTTGAGCAGTGAGTGGAGAACGTGCTGAAGGTGCTGGCACAGCCTGGCAAAGGCGGGCAGGGCCCGGCCTGGGCTGCGGTCAGGCAGCAGCTGCGACCAGCCATGCGGCCACCCCCGTCTGGAAGACTAGTGATTTTGTTGTTGTTTCCCTGTGTCCAACAACAAGTCCCAGTCTGCCGCACGGTGCTGGCCCCCACAGCAGAGTGGACGGCCCGGCCCCTCCGGCCACCTTGCAGGCTCCTCCTCTGTGCCTCTGTAGTTCCTGCCAAACACCTCAGACCCATGCCTCCAGAAGCAAGGACAACAATGAGGACCAGACTGACGGGAAGAGTGGGGAGCCCTGGGCTGCTGCTGTACCCCAACTCAGGCCAGGAGGGTCCCCCTGAGTGGCTCATTCATTCCCCCAGCACCATATTGGGCTCACATTGGGAGGGTCCCCACAGCCCCACACTCAGGCTCCCAGGCCAGGTGGATGGTGGCACCAAGGGGCATGAGCACAGGACTGAGTAGCCCAGTGGGAAGGTGGACAGCGGCCTTCTAGCACCTTCCTGGTCCTCTCTGGAGCCAGGGGGAGCAGGCTGTCAGAGAGGAGCCCCTTGGGCCCAGAATCTGCCTCACTCAAAGAGGAGGCAGGGTGGGCAAACTCTGTCCCCTGACTAGCCTTGGTGCGTGTCATCCTTATGGTCGCAGAAGTGACCAAAAGCCACTTGTCAGCCTTTCTTGGTGATATCTCTGCCTGGGGCCACCTTGTCCTTAAGAAGAAACCAAGTCCCGATCCTGGGACCCTCAGCAGTGAACAATTTGTCAAGTAGCAAACTCAACCCCTCAACTCACTAGTCCTCTACCCCCAGCTCATCCCTCTGGCCACACAGCCAAGAACACTGCAGTATCTCATACGCTTACATTGGGTTGGGAGCTGTATGCTTTGGGGAATGCATGCAACCATTATCTGAGCTCACGGGGCCTCTACTGCCTGCCAGCTGTGTGACCTTTAGAAAAGCACTTGACCTCTCTGAACCTAGAAAGCCTTCGTTCTGCCCAGAGGCTCCTGTGGCCCCCATCTCCCCTTGCACACCTCTCCTCTGAATAGATTCTCTCCACCCCCATTTCGAGTTGCTTACATTTCCCTTTACTTCTAACCACGCAAAGCCAGTGGGCAGCCAGTTCTATCAGAAATCTCATTCACACTTTGAGAAGCCTGAAAATTGGCGTCACTCAGCAGGTGTCTGCCCTTCCTGGGCCAGATGTCAGGATGGACAGAGCAGGGGGACAGTGGACCCAAGAGTCAGTCTCACCCAGGCAGCATCTAGGGCTGGATCCGGGCAGACCAGACGAGGAGAAATCCTAATCACTGTCCCGGAAGTCAGGACACCCGGGAACTTCTCACCCTGGAGTTTTACCACGTCTAAGTGGTGGCTCGCTCTTCCCCAGGTCCCCACGCTGTGCATTTCACAGATGAGTGAATGCAGCCCAACCCCCTTCCTCTGTAAAACCACAGCAATTCTCTCAACAAGATTCACAATTTTGCGCTCAGTGAGGTGACCTTCGGTAGCTTAAGGGCGAGGTCCTTGGGTCCCTCACCTTTACTCATCTCCCGGGCTTCCGCAGCAGCCTGTTCCGCGCTCACTCGCATTGCAACTGCAGGTTTCCCTCGATGTGCGGGCACACAGCGCCCTCTGCTGGGCCTTCGAAGCAACTGTTCATTAGGCAAAATTTAGTCCAGGCCGGAAAAAAAATCCAAAGCTCTGAAAATCGCCTTCGGGCCACACTCCAGACCAGTTGAAGCAGAATCTTGGAATGTGATCCAAGTATCAATCAATTTTAAAGCTCTGCACGTTCGGTGAAAACTGTCGATCACTGATTTAAGGATTCATTCTGTGAAGAAACTTGTCTAGAAAAGAAAGAAGAGGGTTGGAGAGTAAAATTTTCCTGGATCAGAACCCTCCAATTTTCCATTAAAAACTTGTGTGAAATTAATTTGAATCTAGGAATCCTGGAAATTCTTAGGATCTGGGGATAGTATACAAGCGCCACAAATGTCTTGGCGACAGGCCATGTACTGCCTGGTAGGTCTAAAGCTCAGCCACTGTAGGGCCAAGTGACAATAGCGCACGCTGTGATCCCAGCCCCCTGAGAAGCTGAGGCAGGATAGTGTAAATTTGAGTTCAGCCTGAGCAATTTAGTAAGACCTTGTTTCTAGTTTGTTTTTTTTTTTTAATTTTTAACCTCAGTTTAAAGGACTGGATACAATTCTCCGTACAACACACACACACACACACACACACACACACACACACACGGAAGACATTTGAATAATATGAGTAAATGATTTAAAATTGGCTCCTAGAGATTTTTCCGCTTCATTCCCTTCAACTCAAGGGGTCTTAAACTCCGTCTCGCATCAGGATTGCTACTAACCAGTCCATTCTATAGAATACAGAGCTCTGAGCTTTCTGGCTCAGTGGAACCAGCACATCCCAGGCAAGGTCTAGGCTGGTGCTCCTGGACCACACTTAGAAAAATACTGCTCTAGGGGCCGGGGATTTAGCTCAGTGGTTCTGGCGCCTGTCTTGAAAGCGCAAGGACCCAGGTTCGATTCCCCAGTAACCACATACAATACTGGGTGTGGAGACTCACCCCAGCAGCAACCAGTACCACATACCACAGTGCCAGGCGTGGTGGCTCACGCCTGTAATCCCAGCACTCGGGAGGCAGAGGCAGGAGGATTGCTGAGATGTGAGTTTGAGGCTGAGCTCAGGGCCAGCCTGAACTACAAAGCGAGACCCTGTCTCAAAAAAAAACCTAAAAAAAAAAAATACTGCTCTAAAAGCAGGCCCAGTCAATACACTCTTTAGGAGTGTATCAGCGACAGCTTCATCACCATAGGGATCCCCACAGCCCACCCCCAAGTCCTCAAAATGGTCACTCCAGCAGGCACAATGCTGCCTTGATGGGCCATAAGGCCTTGTGCCCCCAAAACAGGGCCTGTCTCCTGTCTTGTGTGCTTTTGGTCTGAAAATGGAAGGTGGAACGGTGGGGTCCTGATGGGAGGGTTGGACACAAGCTTCATTCCCCAGGCTCCACCCCAAGAGTTCTGTCACAGAAAAGCCCTGGTCTTTAAAAGAGGAGCTGTTTACAGTCTAAGAGTTGATAAGTAGCTGGGCGTGGTGGTGTACACTGCAGTCACCAAAATGTGGGAGGCCGAGGAAGGAAAATTGAAAGTTCTATTCCACTTGGTCAATTTAGTGAATTAGAGAGACTTTGTCTCAAAATTTAAAATTTTAGAAATGTGCAGAGGGTGTCTCTCAGTGCAAAGGTCCTGGTGAATTTCCCAGCACCACAAAAAAGAATCAAACCTACAAAGAGTCATTATCCTGTGAGCTGAGGGGCCTCCTAAAGAAGCAGGATCGAGGTGCCGCTGTCCCCCATGAGGAGCCTCCACTACTGAACACTTGGGGTCTCCAACATTTTTGCTTAATACATCTGTAACCCCAGCATTCTGAGAGGCAGAAACAGGAGGATCCCACAAGTTTGAGATCAGCCTGAGGTGGAGAAAATGAATGAAAGATACAGAAAAAGAGGAAATCATAACTAAATGCTGTACTTTAAAGAAGACTCTAGCTTCTAGGACCCAGCCGATGTTACCCAAGGGGATCCATATAGCATCCTTGGTTACATTTAGACTTCTTTCCCGGCAAACCTAGCATACTCAGGAATACTGGAAGTCGATGAATGGGATTAACGGAGAAAATAAAAAGCAGAAAACTGACCTTAAAATAAAGGAGCAGGTTATGAAATCCGAAAGTGTTTAACTTTTCTATTTTAAAAAATCCTGCATATACTTGTAGAATAGGCTAGTACTTTGGGAGGCATATTTTCCTAGCATTCCACCCCTTTAAGAGACATATAAATATTTCCTGTCCCAGGAAATAACTCATCTCATTTCTCTGAGCACCTGCCCTCCATTCTGTGTGTCCTACAATCTCTGTCTAATAAACTCTCCGCCTTTCTCTCACTGACAATCTGACAATTCTTTTTCCAGGGTGGCGGTCATCAAACCTGCATTCATTCTACAAAACTTTGGGTCGAGTTCTTCATTTCAGTTTCGGGCTCTCAGATCCAGCCCAGTGACAAACCTGGACAACTTAGAAACTTAGACTCTGTCTCAAAATAAAAAATAAGGGCTGACATGTAGCTCAGTGCAGAGTTTAACCCCAGTTTCTCTTCCCTCAAATCAACCTTGTCATGTAACACTTAAGAGGTTGTAGATTTCACAGATCATTTTTTTAATATTATACAGTCTTAGCACTTTTCATCCAACCCTCAAAATAACCTTTTCAAATAAAGTCTTTCTTTACTAAATCTGGATTTTGTTTTGTTTTACATTCTATGCAACATTTTTTACATTTGGCTCCCGCTATACCGTTTTTATGCGAGTTTAGTGTATTATATAGAACACCCTTGTGCTTTTCTGTCCCAGGAATACATTAACCAATTTGAACTTGCTAATTCTGAAAGTTTTTTTCTATAATCACAAGATTGCAAGTGTTCGTTTGTTTCCCTTCCAGACTTAGATATCAGCACTATACTTAATCAAAATAAATAAGAATTATATAAGAATCTTTCTGCCTTCCACAACTACCTCCAACTCTCAGTCATAGGAATGCCTCCTAAAGGCGGCCACTTGTAAAACAAATTCACATCTATCTACATGAACAAGCAGCGGAAGCAGACAGAAGCATTTCTATCATCCCCCTCTTTCTACTCTGGGAGAGTCTACAGGAAAAAGAAAGATCCCTTTCTAGGGATCTGAAACCTGCATCACAGGTGGCTGCAGCCGGAAGACTCATCTGCATAACAAGACGACGCTGGCCTGCGGTTCCTCCTCCACCAGCTTTCCACAGCCTGTGCCCCGGCCTGTCCCCCAGCCCAAGCCCCTACCCCTTAGATCTCGGAACAGGGCTCAGCCATTTTACCCTTCTCGGGCCGGTTTCCGCTCCCTTAGACAGGTGATGTAACGTGTACGTTCTTGTTTCTATCTACTGCACGGAACAGATAGAATAAAATTAACGAAACTTCGGATGGAAAACAGCAAATCCACGTTTCCCTACAGGAAAAAAATAATTTTTTAAAATGTATAACAGAAACTATGGTTTCTTTGTACTAGAATTGAACTCGGCGCCTCTGCCGTGGGCCACACTCCCAGTCTCCTCTTTCTTTTTCTTTCTTTCTTTCTTTTTTTTTTTTTTTTTTTAAGCCAGGGTCTTACTAAATCGCCAAGTTGTCCAGAATAAACTGAGTTTGGGGTCCTCCTGCTTCATCCTTCTACAGTGCTAGGATTACAGGTTTGCACTACCATGCCTAGCTCAAACTTGAGATTTTAAAAAATAGTCCCCGCTATGTACAGCCTAATTTCACCAAATCCCCAGAATTTTGAAGGATGTAGTAGCCACTGTTCCAATGAACAAATGTGGGCGAACTCAGGTCATTCGACCATTGCTTGGACCAAGGTCGTAGAAGCCCACAGCTCGAAACAGGGAACTGAGTGGAAAGGAGCCAGCGGCCTGGAGCAGAAAGCCGTCTTAGTCTGATCTCTTTAAAAATTTCCCGCCTGCCTATCCAGCTAAGCATCGGTCACGCCCCTCAAAGAGTCCCTCCCCTTTTGCTCCGGTACGCCCATCTGACGCACAGCACGCTCGACCAATCAGAAGAAGCCTTAGGCAGGCGCTGACGTCCTGTGAGCCAATAGGCGGGCAGCCGGTGCCGGGCTTGCCGGGGCATGTAGGGGCTGAGGGCCGCCGGTGACACGTGCGGACCGGAAGGGACGCGCGGGTATTCAGGTGAGAGGGGGGCCCTGCTCCGGGCTGCGGGTCGCCCGGGCCGGCACAGCCTGTCGGGCTCTTGGGAGGGGCGATGCGGGCCGGGAGACAGATCCCGGCCTAGCTCTAAGGTCCGGACATAGGGGACGGCGCCACGCTGGGGCCTCGGTCTGGCCTCCTCATTTGTAACATCGCCCGAGGCCTTCCAGGGACACTGTCGGACGCGGAGATCGGCCAAGCTCTCCGAGCACTGGTTTGGCTTTTCTCCTGTGATCTTTTTACTTACACAGGAGACCTAACTGAGCCACCTTCTTCCAAATCTGGGGCAATTTTGAGAAACTTAGCGTTGAACAGTCTCATAAGCGAGGGGGTGCGCGCCTGTAATCCCAGCACTGTTAGAGGCTGAGACAGGAGTATCGCAAATCTGAGCCCTGCCAGAACAACTCAGCGATTTGGAGAGAGCCTGATTGAGATTTTCTTAAAAACAAGAGAAAAGACTATTTTAAGGATTTAGGGATGTGTGTAACGCATTGCGAAGACCCTGGGTTTCGTCTCCTGTATGGCGGGAGTGGGAGATTTCAGACAGTTCAGGGATGGACTAGAGAACCTTTTACTAAACGTAATGTTTCTGGGAATTGCTTTCATTACACCCTTAGTCTAATCAAAGCCGTGCTTGTCTAATCCCACATCAGAATCCCGGTGATTCAGACTCTGGTTCCTCTTGGCCTTGCCTTTGTGGACTTTGCGTCGCGGGCCCTTTCCTTGGACCAGGGAGCCTACTTAAAGGTCTTCTGTGCGGATCCCCAGAGCACTGGGTGGTCTGGAAAGAGATCCAGATCTGTCCTTGCTGAAAGGGATGTGCGCTTTGAGCCAGCTCCATCTGGGGCTGGTGGGCGAGGCATGCGCTGGGCACTGGTGGGCCTCTTTTCAAACAGACGGACATCAATCCCTTTGGTCAGCGACCTTGTAGTGAGTAAGAAAGCCAGGCACCCCTGACCCTCAGCCCTTCTCAGAGAAAAGCCTGCACCTCAAGCCAGTTATTAGCAGGGCCAGCTTTGGCTTCTTAGCTCGGAGTTTCACCCACTGCCTGGCGAAGGCAAATCGCAGCTCTGAATTTGTCCCTTGTAACAGAGGGTTATCCAGTTCCATGAAGCATCATTTTTAAAGGGAGGAGGCATTGTGTAAGGGATGGGAAAGCCCAAGATGGATGAGTCAGGATGGGTCACCGAGCCTCACCCCGGCCATTGATGCCAGGAGGCCTCCCGTGCAGCTGGCATCAGCAGCAAACCTGCCCCGCGCCTCCCTCCCCACTCCTTCCCACCTCTGCCCTTCCACCCAGGTTCTTAGTCCACACAAGTTCTCGGAAAGCAGTGGTCAGTTCACCTTACCCCCTGCAGTCCTTTGCTGGCACCCTATTCATCTCTGGTTAAAATTGTCAGCCCTCTGCCTCCTCGACTGCCCTTCAAACTGCTCGGTGCAGTGATGCTTTGGCTCCGGGGCTTTGGGCCTGTGACTTCTCTTTTCTCAAAACCCTTACATTCATGACTCCTTGGTGGACTGACCTAGGCGGACTCTTGCAAAGCATCCCACCTCGGGGCCTCCCTGAGCCAGTGTCTCTGTCTGTCCTGTGCCCCTCCGCTTAGTCTCTTGCTGTAGTTCAGACCATACCTTGTGGCCCTTTCCTCTCCACCCAGCCCAGAGTTCCTGAAGCCGCAGTGAACTCCAGCCCTGCAGTCCTCACCGGGGTAGTGGCCCCACGTGGCTCCCTCCACACTTCCAGAGAGCCTGCTATAGACCAGGGCGAGGCTGGCTGATGGGGAAGGACAGACACACAGACTCCACTCCAGCCCCCCAGTCTGAGGCAGTGACTTTGAAGGGTGTAGTGATTCGCTGATTGTGCCATCAGGGGACAATTAAAGTTCTGGGTCTGAGATACTAATCAACATGGCAGTGACCTCCCTGGGGTTCCCATTGAGCTACATCCTCAGCCCTTTTTAAATTTTATTTTGAGACTAAATTGCTTTGCTAAGTGGCTCTAACTTGCATTCCTACCTCAGCCTCCCAGAATGCTGAGCTTACCGGTGAAGGTCTCCACACCCGGGAGACTGAGTTCTTACCAGTCTTTTTCTCTTACTAATTGGGCAAAGTCCTTAATGTGTGTGCCTCAGTTTCTTCCCCGGGGAGTGAGGATGAGGAGGAGCTGGGGGGACAGCACAAATCTGCAGCACCTGAAGGCTTAGCGGTGTGAGCGCTGCTTCTGGTGAGGCTGGTCTGCAACTCCGGTGGGTGCTGTGAAGTCCAATACCAAGGGGTGGGCTGCCCACCCCCTCATGCCGCCCCTTTGCCCCTGTGTTTTCCCCATAGAGTGCTATCCTGAGAAAGACCGCCTCCCTGGCGTCCCTTGCTGGAGCCTGTGAACGGATTGGCCTGGTACCCGGGGAAGGCCCTGGGTCTCCTCAGTGCCTGTCTAGCACCAGCCCCAATGCCAAGGATGTTCTCCGAAGAAGGCACAAGAGGAGGACCCGACAGTACCAGCGCTTCATGGCCCGGAAGGCCTTGCTGCAGGAGCAAGGGCTGCTGAACATGCCGCCGGAGTGGGGCTCACCGCCATCTGAGGCACCACCCAGCTCTGAAGCTGCGGTTGCCAGGAGGCGGCATCCCAGGGATGGATCTGGTGGAGGCCAGGGTAACAGAAGGTCGGGCCCCAGACAAGCCTCAGGGCCTTCACCCAGCAAGTGTGTGGCTATAGACTGTGAGATGGTGGGCACGGGACCCCGTGGATGTGTGAGTGAGCTAGCCCGCTGCTCCGTGGTGAGTTACCATGGTGATGTCCTCTATGACAAGTACATCCGGCCCGAGATGCCCATCGTTGACTACCGCACTCGCTGGAGCGGAATCACACGGCAGCACATGCGCAAGGCCATCCCCTTCCAGGTGGCCCAGAAAGAGGTGAGGGCAGGACCGGGTGCTCCTCCAGGTCTGTGGTGGGTGGGGTAGTGCAGCCCTGAGTCTGAGTGTGACCCAGACCCACTGAACATGAGAGATCTTCGGAAAGGCACGTAGCTCCTCCAGACAGCAGGATCCTTCTCTGTATTCAGTGTATGATCAGATAATGTGATGCCTATTATTTTTATTTTATTAAATCTGCTGCCATACATAAGATTGCAGTGAACCCTCAAAGTGTTCCCCCTCTTTTAGCACACTTATCCATCGTTCTTGCCACTTCCCAAAATGGTTCTGAAAGTCCTTTCCTGCCGTTTTGTAGCTGCTTCAGTGTCCTGAATTGATTCAAAAGGTTTGCAGTAATTTCTGTGGTATAAAAACACAACAGTGCGTTCTCAGTCGCCTTATTAACTGATCTGACACTGACCTTCAGCTCCTCGCAAAGGTCAATGACCATGAAAAGTGAACGCTGTGAATCCACTTGGGACACCGAGGCAGCCACAACAATGCGGCTAAAGGCACTCCCAAAAGAGGACTTCAGACCCCTTCAGAAAGTGGGAAGAGCGATGCGACGAGTGTGTCTGGGGTGAGGGGAGTGATGGCAGTGTGCCTCTTGTTGTGATAGTTCTTAAACGTTCGCCACATCGTGATCATACCTCGTAGAACAGGATGCGTAAACATCCTGGCTTTACCTGCGTGAGGGGTGCCAGGTGACACACAGGGTAATGTCTGTAGCAAGCTGTGCCGTTGGTAAGAGATTAAACAGCTTACTTTTGGGGGTTCACTATCATCTGTGGTGTTAGGTAACTGTCTGAAATGTGCAGGGCCCGTAGCCCTGAGTCTTTCCGGTATTGAGATGTTGGCATCTTTCCTTTGGTTAGTTTTTAAGTGCTTTGAAGAAAATTGCTCAGTGGATGGTACCCCACTCGTGAGCAGGAATCCCTAGGTGCTCTTGACAAAAGCAAACATCCAAATGCCGGGGGGCGATCTGGGAACAGATCCCCCGTGAAGGTTCCGAGCTTCAGATCTCTAGTCTTGAAAGTTATGCTAAGTATAAACAGCACTGGGTTTTCACAGGGAAATGGGGGTAGACGCTGTAGAGTTAAAAGACTTGGTCAGTGACACCAAAGAAAAAGAGAAAACTAACAAAATTAACAGTACAGTTTTACATGTGGGAAATGATTAGGAAATGCACACTACACCAGGGCGCTTTATCTTGAGAGAGATCTGAAGTTTGCTGATGGAAGCTGGTGGTGGTGGGGTGCCTCTTGGGCTGTTGTCAAGCGTGGGCAGAAGAGTTACATCTGAAAGTGTCATTAAGCTGGGTGTAGTGGTGCAAGCCTGTAATCCTAGCTGCTCAGGAGACTAAGGCAGGAGGACTGCAAATTTAAGATGAGCCTAGTCAATTTAATTTAGCAAGAAACTGCCTCAAGATGAAAAAGAATGAGGATATAGCTCAGTGATAGAGTACCTGGGGGTTTTAACCCAAGTTTAATCCCTGGTACCGAAAAAAAGTGGTCCATGTAGGAGTAGATAGGTGTGTTCACTTCCACAAGCGGGGTCACTGGTGTGCAAAGAGGGTGTGCATATGTTGTGTGCTCTCACCTGGCTCCATCCGTGTCCTGTATTCACTTAGTGTTTCTCAGGGACACAAGTAGGTGTGAGCAAAGGAGAAATTAACATTCTTTTTTTTTTTTTTTTAAGGTTTTTTTGAGACAGGGTCTTACTTTGTAGTTTAGGGTAGCCCTGAGCTCAGCCTCAGACTCACATCACAGCAATCCTCCTGCCTCTGCCTCCCGAGTGCTGGGATTACAGGCGTGAGCCACCATGCCTGGCACTGTGGTATGTGGTACTGATTGCTGCTGGGCGTGAGCCTCCACGCCCAGTATTGTTATGTGGTTACCGGGGATGAACTCGGGTCCTTGAGCTTGCAAGACAGGCACCGAACCACTGAGCTAAATCCCTGGCCCGAAATTAACATTCTTAAGTGGCATTCTAATCTAGTAATTGTATTGGGAACAAATTTGAATTTTCAGAACAGGCAGTGGAACAGAACTACTATGTAAGGCTTCGGGGCTGTTGGGATTAAACAAATCGGGAAATACTGGAGATTATGTCTCAAGTCAGCCACACAGGAACAGAAGCAACAAGAAGGAGGCACATGCGACCTGACCCCCAGCTCCTGTGTCCCTCCCCTCCTCCTGGCTGGGGTGGCCCCACTGCATCCCCTCTTTTAACCTGCCCAGAATGTGCTTGTGGGGTGAGCACGGTCTCTTCCCCTTCTGTGATGAGGGCAATGCGTCCAGAGCCTGCTCATCCAGCCCTGTGGGGTGAGGGTGAGGTGTGAGACTTGTGACATGTTCCTACTGTAAAGTCTGAGTGTGTCTCATCTCTGCTCCAGGGTGGGTTGTGCGAGGTCACTGGCTGGTGATGAGGGTGCAGCCCTGGCCAGGTAGGCAGGAGTGGGGTTCCGGCACAGAGCCTGGATGCAGCCGGAATGAGGGGGTACCACTGTGCACAGAGACCGGTTGGAGAGCATGGGGAGGCGGCGATGCACGGAGGACCTGGGGGCGTGTCTCAGCTATTGAGAGCTGTACCTTTCTGCAGGCCGCAGGCATGATTCTGTTGCCCTCACCTGGGAGGTCAGTACTGATCAGTAATTGTAATGGATGAGCACACTGGAGCATCACTGGTTGAGCCACACAGGATCCCCGTGTGCTGTCTCGGATATTGGTGCAGGAGGCACGGCTACACCATCTCAAGAGCTGAGTGTGTCCCCAGAACACAGGACGAGTCCCCTGAAGGGTAGAACGGAGTCTAAGCCAGTGAACTGAGAGCCACAGCCCAGGAGGGGCTGGGGGCAGCGCTCGTGCCAGCAGCAAAGGGTTGCACGTGCCTAGTGAGAGGAGCCTGGCTGTCCACAAGCAGCCACCACTGCCTGTGGAGTGCGTAGTACAAGGTGTCCTACAGATCCAGGGCTTCAGTGTGTCCCCAGGGGCAGTCAGAAGAAGGCCCTGGGTTCAGCCAGGTGGGAGGCCGACAAATCCAAGCCCAGATGGGCAACATAGACCTTGTCTCAGAGCTACAGATGGTCCATGGGTATAGGTCAATGGGAGAGCCCTTGCCCGCCATGCACTGACCCCTAGGTTCAGTCCTCAGCACTAGGGGAAAACAATAAACAATGAAAAAGAAGGGCTGGATTTAAACTCAGGGCAGCAAGCTTGCCTGGAGCCCACAGACCGCCTCTGCTGCTTCCTAGAGGGGCCAGCACTGCCGGGGTAGGGGGGTTCGTTCGTATCACGCAGACCCAACCGGGTTCTTTCTCCCTGTTCTTCTCCACCTACAGATCCTTAAGCTGCTGAAGGGCAAGGTTGTGGTGGGGCATGCACTGCACAATGACTTCCAGGCCCTCAAGTATGTCCACCCCCGGAGCCAGACGCGTGACACCACGTGCGTCCCGAGCCTGCTTGGCCAGCCGGGCCTACACTCCCGAGCCCGAGTCTCCCTGAAGGACCTGGCTCTGCAGCTGCTGCACAAGAGGATCCAGGTGAGGGACACAGGAGCAAAGCCACGCGGCCCCAAACAGGCCTGTGGGCTGTCCCTCCTATGCCCTGGCCTCTGCCACTTGTACAAACCCCTTCCTCTGGGTAACTGTCACCTTCCAGGCTGATCTCCTGGGTGTGTCCTCTCCTGACCGCTTGCTCTGCATCCCAGGAGTTCGCTCTTATGTCTCCTAGAAGCAGACGAAGCCCTGAGTCGGGGCTGGGGACCTGCTCCTGTCTGATTTGTGTTCACTGTCATCAGGTCTTCCGCCTCTGAAGCAGGAGGCTTTTACCCTGTCTTTTGGCGAGGAGAAGTAGGGTCTGAAGCTAGGTGGCCTGTGGCCTGTCCCGCCAGGTGGTGACGTTGGCCCTTGTCTGCAGGTGGGCCAACATGGGCACTCATCTGTGGAAGATGCCGCCACAGCCATGGAGCTCTACCGGCTGGTGGAGGACAGGTGGGAGCAGGAGGCAGCCAGCAGCCTGTGGTCGCAGCCCGAGGACAGGGAGCCCGACAGCAGCACTGACGTGGAACACTACATGGAGGACCAGTACTGGCCCGAAGAGCTGGCTGCCCACACCGGGCCAGGGACGGGGGAGGCGCAGGATGGAAGGAAGTGACAGGCAGCAGGGCCGAGGAGGAACTGGGGCTAGGGACACTGGTGCATCCGGGCAGGATGCTGCCTGGTGCCCAGGGTCAGAGCTGCTGGCACCGTCTGTCCTCTGCGTGCTGTGCCCAGAGCGCAGCCCTCCAAGGGCCGTTGCCAGTTTGTCATCTGACTCCTGTGGTTTTACTGATGGCACTGTATAGTTTGGCAATGGCAGGTGGTGGATCAGGGAAGCAGCAGTGGGCTCACCACAGGGCATGGGGGGCTCGGTGCCCTGGAGCTCCCTTACCTCAGTTTGCTGACAGGGTGGCGTTGTGTTCTTGTCACCTGCCTCTTCCCCTGGGATTTTCCTGAAGTGGAAGAGAAGGCCTTGTTTATCTTGTTTTATGCTGAGACTGGCCACAGTTACTATAGGAAGCTGGTACCCTTTGGGCCTGTCCCTCCCTGCCAGACTGGACTGACCAGCAGAGCCCGCACCTCCCCGGGCAGCTGGTCCCCTCCCTTTCTTGGCATCAGAAGTCCTTGGGTACAGGAAGAGAAGCTCAGAAGGGAACTGGCACGTGTGTTGTGTGCCTTCCCATCACGGAGCTCCCATGCCAAAGCCTGGAAACGGCCCAGTAGTCTGAGCTAAGTTTTGGCCCCCAGAGAGTTGGACCCGGCCTCCTCAGAGCAGGACCGGCCTCTGGAATCGGTGTCTGCTGTCAGAGCACGTGTGTGATGCGTATCCCCGCATCTCTTGTGCCGCCTTGACTGATGGCTACTGTGATCTCTGGGTGTTAGATTCATTTCTGAAAATGCTCTTTCCTAAGGACCAGTTCTGGGGGTGCCAAGGTGACCAAGAACTCTAGTCACATTTCTTCTGCCCCTTGGGGCCTGTGACTTCCCTCAGCCATTTCCCTGTGTGTAAGTGGCACAGCCTCCCACATAGAGTAAGGAGAGTGCGAAAGCCAGGTGCTTGAGTGCCCAACCCGAGCTCTCGCCCTCAGGGTAACTTCTGCGTGCCTACCTTGTGGTAGGGAGGGGCGCAGAGGGGCCCAGGCCAGTGCAGGACACAGCACGACATTCAGGGTCTCTTGCAGGCAAGGGCTGTGGCTCTGCAGTGCCACTTCAGGTGTCCTACCCCCTGTGTGCGGGAAGATGACAGTACAGTGTCAGGGAGGGAGGGACCGCACCCATGCTGCCTCCGTCCCTGAGGCTCGCGCCCCAGGTCAGAGGCCTGGGGGTCACTGGCTCCTCCTCACCGGCAGGATCAGGGCTCGCTGAGTCATGACCACTGCCGCCTGCTCAGCACTTGGGTGTGGCTGACGCAGCCTCATGACCAGGCTCAAGGAAGGTGGCCCCGTTAGTGCTGTCAGTGGGAGAAGACTGTTCAAAGTCGCTGAGTCTTAAAACTGTTTGTTCTGGGATAAAACTCATCCCAGAGGGTGGCTGAAGTGGCCTTTTGCATGAAGTGCCTGTCTGACTTGCAGGCCTCCAGACTTCCCTGAGTGCTTGGGCCTTGGAGAGGATGTCTTTTAAGATAATGAGGATATGGTAAAAAAGTAACAATAAAGAATTTTTAATTTTATGGTTGCCCTATTATAAAGCACAAAATTTAATTTCTCCCCAAAACTGTATACTCACTTTAAAAAATTTAAAATTGTGATAAAATGGGTATAATATAAAATGTACCAACTCAGCTATTTTTCAGTGCAGTTTTGTGTTAAGTACATTCACTTGGTTATATGACAGATTTCCAAAACTTTCATTTTGCAAAACCTAGACATGGTCTGACTGGCTTGAATCACTGGTGTCTGTCTAGTTAGACAACTGAGCTAAGGGATCACTCTCCCCCATTTAATTCTAAGCAGCATCCTTTATCCTTTGCTTATTTCTGCCCCGGTTGTCCTGATAAGAGTAGAAAATAACAAAACCCAGATCTCACACCCGGGGTGACAGCACAAGCATGTTGGATCCCCTGGGCTGAACTTTGAGTCCCCTTTACCCGAGTTCCACCTGGCTGTGGGCTCATCCACTTGCACTGCTTGTCAGAAGTATAACAGATCAGTGGATTCCAGGGCGGCATGCGTGTCCAGAGCCCCACCAATGGCTCCTCACTGTGTCAGTTGGGACCTGTAAGTTCTGGGAGGCACTTGTGTTGAGGTGCACGTCCTTAAATGTCCTTAAATTAACAACAACCGGAGCTTTTTGTTGCTGTTGCTGCCTTTCTATGCTTTGACCTGCCATGCATTGCTTTTCTGTCTCCCTGGCCCTTTTCATTGCTGCAGTGCGTGGACTTGCCCTGAACACAACTTCTCGTGATTTTCAATAAATGTAGCTATTTGCTGTTTATTCCTGGGTACATTTGACAATTCTTCTCCCGTCCAGCCCAAGAGTCTAGGCTGTTATTGGTCAGTTCCACTGCAGCATGACTGTCCCATTGAGTGGCTTATACCACTTGCAGTACAAGTGTATCTAGTCATTTACATCTTTTTTTTTTTTTTTTTTTTTTTTTTTTTTTTTTTTTTTTTTTTTTTTTGGTCTTTTTACTAATAAGTCAAAATGAACCAGATCTAGGTAGTTGCTTGAATTTGAATACTGTCTAAATGTAAGTATTAATACTATTCATACCATTAAAAATCATTACAATAATCAAATTTATTTCATTAAAATAAATTATATTTGTGAGTAGTATATCAATTCTGTAAATTTTAACATGGAATTTTTTTTTTGAGACAGGGTTTCGCTTTGTAGTTCAGGCTGGCCCAGAGCTCAGCCTCAAACTCACATCACAGCAATCCTCCTGCCTCTGCCTCCCTACTGCTGGGAGTACAGGCGTGAGCCACCACACCTGCCACTGGAATATGGTACTGGTTGCTGCTGGGCGTGAGTCTCCACGCCCAGTAATGGTATGTGGTTACCTGGGATTGAGCCCAGGCCTTTGCGCTTGCAAGACAGCTGCCAGAACCACTGAGCTAACTCCCTGGCACTAACATGGAAATCTTATAAGCACTCCATTGCTTTTGTCTATAAAATGCATTTACAACTGCTGTACCAAATATTAGTTATTATTATAATTTTTTATACCATTTTTGTGTTTTCCTTAAGGAACTATAATGTAATGACATCTAGTCCATCAATCAATGTCTTTCTTTGCCTTATTATAATCATAGACGCCTGAGAAATGGTGCAAGCTACTAAATGAGACAGGTACGTCTACCACCAGCGATGCTGTCACTGTCCCAAGATCCCTGAAGCTGCAGTGGGAGCAGTAGCAGGTTCTATGACTCCCAATGTAGAAAAAGAATTTTCAGAACATGTCAATAAAAAAGGCCCGAGAAATACTCATTAGAAGTAAACACAGGATGCACGCGAGCAACATATAGGAGCTCTAGAGAAGGCACAGATCGTTAGCCAGCGTGGGGCACACACTGGAGCTACTGTCCCCACATGCCCTCTCGCTGCCATGGAGGCCCCCTAGGCCATCACCACACCTTTCTGGGCTGGAGGAGGCTGAAGGAGAAAAGGCTTCCCTATGGCAACCCAGGCTTGTGGGGTTTTGGGGGGTTTTTTTTGTTTTTGTTTTTGTTTTTGTTTTTGTTTTTGTTTGAGACAGGGTCTCGCTTTGTAGTTCAGGCTGGCCCTGAGCTCAGCCTCAAACTCACTTCACAGCAATCCTCCTGCCTCTGCCTCCCGAGTGCTGGGATTATAGGCGTGAGCCACGACGCCTGGCACTGTGGTATGTGGTACTGATTGCTGCTGGGCGTGAGTCTCCATGCCCAGTATTGTTATGTGGTTGCCGGGGATTGAACCCAGTTCCTTGCGCTTGCAAGACAGACACCGAAACCACTGAGCTAACTCCCCGGCCCCCAGGCTTGTGTTTTGAAGCTGCAGTTTCTGTTTAAAAGTACAATGTTCTTGATTTCCTGGTCTCCTTTGTACATGATTTTTATTTTTATCAGACCAGTTCAAGCTGATAGTAACCATCAAATGGGAATCAGCTGCCTGACAGCAAGATAAGAATTATAGCCCCATCCTAAACAAGTTCAGCAGTAACTATCTCCCCATCCACCATTTTACTTTTGTGATTCTGCGCATTTAAGTAGATACACTTCTTTTCCTTTTTTTTTTTTTTCCACTAGGAGCTAAATTGCCCTGCCTGCACGCAAACCAGTCATTTTCCTGCTTCAGCCTCCCAAGTGCTGAGATTATAGGCCTGCACCACCATGCCCGGCAGACCCAAACAGTATTGTTGTGACTTGTATTTCACTTAGCATAATGTCCCCAAGCACCATCCATGTTGTCACTTATGTCACTTTCCTCAAGGTTCACAGTCCTTGGTGGCCCTGTGATGTGTGGGCTCTGCAGTCATTGTCACCAGGCACCACTGGTGTGTGTCACTTTCCCCTCTTGGATTGTGACTGTGAGCATGGAGTGTGCCGATCCCACCTGGAGAGGCTGACTTCCATTCTGCACTGTGCAATTCATTGGGACAAGTGCACACTCCAGCCACAGCCAGGGACAGCTGAGCTGGGAGGGACAGGTTGCCTCCAAGGAAGAGGGTGTCCTCTGACCTTTCATGTGCTTTCTTGCTCTATTGTGTTACTACAATGAAATGCCCAAGGCTGCATGCTTTAGCAAGGAGAAGGGCTTAGGTAACTCGGCAGTGGAGATTCCGAAGGATGGCATCGCCCTCTGCTTCTCTGTGATGGGCCTTGTGGGGGACAGGATCACAGTGGTGGGAGAGGGACAACCTCTCAGGAGGCAGCATGAGCCTGCTCATTCCTTCCCACTGGCAAACCCTACCACTATCACCCTGGGGACCAGGTTGCCAGCACGTGACCCTTTGGGGACACCCTCAGACCATGTCCACACTGTAGTATGAGTCACTTGCTTGGCAGGTACCCAGAGATCCCATGGTGGGAATTGGGCAGGGCCACCTGGCACTACTTCCTGCTGCAGTTGCGTCAGAGAGCTGCTCCAACTTCACATGTGTAAAACTGTTGGTAGAAAGCAGACTGAGCTCCCAGAATTGAGTTAAACATGAACTGTGTATAAATAACCATACCCAGATGCTTACCAACACGATTAGTAGAGATGGAAATCGGAATAAATGCAATAACCTGCCCTGAGGGACTCACACCAGCCTCACCTGATCCAGGGTTTTGGGCCATGGTCTACAGACAGCTCACTCCCCAGCCCAGTGACCTGAGAATGGAAGGAAACCCCCTGGCTGGGATCTAGCTTCTTCCTTGAAGGAGCTGTTGGGTCCCAGCTCTGAGAGGGCAGTGCTGGAGCACACAGTGCACTGGGACAAACGCCAGGCGGGATTCAGAGAAGGGAACTAGTGGGCTTTCCAGTATTTGCCACAGCACCCACTGCTCTAGAGAAGCCACAGAACAGGCTGATGTACTCCAGGCTCTTTTGCACAGACATAATCCAAGTGGCAAGTGAAAGAAGTTACACTGACTGAAGATCCTGGCAAGCGGTGTTCAGGGCTGGCCTGCCCCAGCAGAAGGTACAGCTCTGACAACAAGGTGACAGGGTAGGGGCCAGGGATTTAGCTCAGTGGTTCCGGTACCTGTCTTGCAAGCGCAAGGACCAGGGTTCGATCCCCGGTTAACCACATACAATACTGGGCGTGGAAACTCATGCCCAGCAGCAACCAGTAGCACATACCACAGTGCCGGGCGTGGTGGCTCACGCCTATAATCCCAGCACTCGGGAGGCAGAGGCGGGAGGATTGCTGTGATGTGAGTTGGAGGCTGAGCTCAGGACCAGCCTGAACTACAAAGCGAGACCCTGTCTCAAAAAAAAACCAAGGTGACAGGTAGCAGAAAAAGCACCACATATGGAAGCAGCATATAAATCACATCAGGGTTTAGAATTTAAAGGATGTGCATCTGTGCTAAGGTGCCTCACCCTGAACCTCTAGGTATGATTGATGGGAATGATTGAAGGGAGCTGTTGCCTCAAGGGCTCTCAACACACATGCTCATCCCAAATTCACCCTGATCTTAATTACTGTATGACAGGTAGTACACATTTACGAACCCTTAATGAGACTGGACAGGGTGAAGGTGACTGAAAGTCAGGCTAGGTTCTCACAGCAACAAGGGCCCAAACTGCCACCCCAAACCTACTGACTTAGGGCAAAAAGTGCCAACTCTAAAATTAAACCTGAATCCTGAGTTTTAGGTTAAGAAAAAACTCCTACACTAAAATCTTTTGTCTGAAAAGAACAGCAAATAACATGCATGCCATAGATTTGAGAGCACTGGCAGAGATCTAGTCTCACGTGCTCTCGCCTAGGGCTGTGGTGATCTCCTGAGCTCTTGTGATTTCATTTGCTGCCTGTCTTAGGACAGTGGAAGACAGAGTGACCCTACAGTGCTTGTTACACTTGTATCTAAGTGTCTCTCCCAAACCCCAAGTGCTCATAGGTGGGCAGTTTTGAAGGTGGCTGGATTAGGATGTGTGAATGTGGTGTGATGGGTGTGATGCTGGGGTTAAGGGGGTGGATGCTGGATGTGGACGGCACCAATGAATAGGTCTTTAACGTAGGTGGATTATAAAGGGACAGATAGAAGGCAGGCATGCAGCGGCTTGCTGCTTTGGCTGCTTGTTGCCTTCCTGCCTGCCTCACCATAGAAAGTTCCTCCTCTGTGACGCCTCCCTCCCTGCCACCACATTTTGGAACCAACCGACCATGGACTTAAACCAGTATAAACAGGATTGAAATAAACCTTTCCTCCTTTAATGTTGGGTATTGGGTATCTTGTCTCAACAGTAAGTAACTAAGGTAGGGCTGTTTCAAGTTTAGATGGAAGCTGACTTCTCAGTTCCATTGTTTCTTACTACTGATTTTGAATTTTTTTGTTCCTCGCTGTCTCTCTGTCTCTTGGTTTCTGTCTCTGTGTCTGTCTCCCTCAAAAGGAAATCACTAAGTTCTTAAGCACAGAAGAGCTGTAACAAACAGGACAGGTAGAACTTGGGCAATTTAAGTCAAGTCTTAAAGAGGGAGGCAGGGAAGCCAGGCCTGAGTGCATGGGGCAGAGAAGGTGCAGAGGGACCAATACAGGCCCAGAGAAGGAGCAAAGGCCGGACACGGAGGGACAGCTGCAAGATGCAGGTTGAGAAGTGACCGTAAGGGCCAGGCACAGGCTGAGGCAAAGAGCTCTGCTGTTTCTGGGAGACCAAGCATGGCCACTGAAGGCCTGGGTCCTATGGCAGATATAAAACCTCCTGTCAGATCTTTAAGGAGTTACTTTTTAAGCACACATAAAGTAACATGATTTTGCCACCTGTTCATACTGCCACTTCTCCCCCTAAATCATTGTACTACCCTTGATCTTAGCCAAAAGCCTGAAGAGTGATCCCCCTAAGTCATTATTGTAAGGAAAAAGGAAAGAAAAAGTAGAGATGTGAACTCGACAGGATAGATTATTATGGACAAATCTGAGGGGCTGCTTTGGCACAAGACACCAGACCAGCTGCTGTCCTATGGAAGATGGGGTCTTTGGTGAAGTCATGGGGACCGGCTATGGCTCCCCGGCCAAAACCAGGCTGGAGAAAGCACAAGAGGTAGTGATTGCCCAAGGATGAGGCTTAGGAGCAGCAGCTTCTACCACAGCAGGGCTGTGTGGCCTGAGCCCCAGAGCAACCCCACCCCACAGCTATGCCAGGAGGGGCCATTTAGAGCGGTCACTGTTCAGGATGGCCAAGGCAGTTGGATTCCTTCAGTTGTAACAAATCTTACACATTTGAAAAGCAGAAAATCCCCCAGTCTGATGCAGAGAGCAGTTGCCTATTCAAGAAGAGAAGCAAAAATTCTCTTCCCTACCTGCGATATGAACCAGCCACACAGCGAAGAGGAACGAAGCTGTACCACAGACACACAGCCCAACATTTGGTTTTACTCTGGGGGTCTGTTAAAGTCAAACATGTGGCTTGATGAAAACACCACGGACCTCAAGACTGTTCCCTTCCTGGCCATTAATCTTGGTGAAAAGGGGGAATACAGAGGATGGTGCCGTTTCATGTAGGCCCCGCTAGGGGGCAGCATAGGGTGGGGGGGGCTCACTCCATTCACCCCTCCCCCCAGACGGGGTAACCCACTCCTCACTCACCTGTCTCCATGCCAGCTGCTACTCTGAGAACTGAGTTCCTCCTGGAACAGGGTCACCCTCCTGGGCAGGGTTGGGGGCTTCCATGGCCTGCCCCTCCATGTCCTTCTCCATGTCAGAGCCCACCGGGGACGGACAGAGGTCTGTTTTAAGGTAACCCTGGGTGATGGGACCTGTAGGAAGGAGCAGCCTCGGTGCACCCTTACCTGCTCTGGATTGGGGTGGGGGCTGCCCCTCCAATCCCAACCTCCTGCCCTTCCTAGTTAGTAGCCCCAGTGTCCCAAGAGCAGCCTGCCCTGCCCTACGAAAGACCTCAGCGTATCTGACTGGTGACCCAGAAGCAGGCTCAAATCCTGGGGATGTTTGTTTTCTGGGTGGAGGGTGAGAAAACAAAAAGATGTTGCAATCCACTCCAACCACATCTGAGGCTCATCGCAGAGGAGGGACAACTGGACGTGGCCGTGGCCGCTGTGACTCAGGGAGCCTCCCAGGCTCCCTACCTGCTGCGGGCCAGGGAGATGGAGTAGCTCAGCCCATTGCCTGTCTCCCCGCCCCTGATTTCCCTCGATAACAAATTGGAAACCGAAACAGGGTTGGGATGTCCAGCTCCTAGTTAGAGATGAGTCACAGTTCAGAGGACTTGTAGTAGCTGTGAAGTGGCAGCAGAGAGGCAGACGGAGCCAAGGCGAAGAGGCAGGCAGGTGAGATGGGAGGGGCAGGCTGGAGGGGCCTCCTGGCATGCAGGCTTCTGGGCAGGGGACCCATAGCCTAGAAGCCGGGCGGGGTGGCAGGAGGCCAGCTTCCCCTGTTACCAGGTGACACTGGAGACAAAGGGCAGGGCGGGGAGAGTACAGACCAGCTGGGTGGTGGCCCAGGACGCCCCAAGTCTGGAGTGCCACTCCCCCAGCACATTGAGGGTCCCTCCTCCAGCACATTGAAGGGTCTCCGCAGAGCATGGCAGGCAGCCTGGAGGTGGTGGCCATGGACTGTGAGATGGTGGGGCTGGGCCCGCTGCGGGAGAGCGGCCTGGCCCGCTGCAGCCTCGTGAGCCTGTCCGGTTCTGTGCTGTACGACAAGTTCATCCGGCCGGAGGGGGTGATCACCGATTACAGGACTCGGGTCAGCGGGGTCACACGAAGGCACATGGAGGCGGCCACACCCTTTGCTGAGGCCCGACGAGAGGTGAGTCGGGGCCAGGGGACAGTGAGACAAGAGGGCAGCAGACAGTCTCCTCCTGCTTCTCCACCTCCTTCTCTGGGACCTGCGGCCTCACCGGGGAAAAGCCCACACCCTATTTCGGGAAGAGCCTAAGAGGGGATTCACATCTGGTTTCTGGTCTAGTGGGGAAACTGAGTCCTGCCTGACACAACCCCACATAATTACTAGAGGCTCTTCCCTCCCTGGGGAGCTGTGGTAATCCTCCTCTCAGGGTGGGCTGGTCTGGACACCAGGCCAGAGCTCCCCAGATTGAGGGACCAGGAGGTCTTGCCCCTGAGCCCAGGACAACCCACCCACTCACCCTGAAACTGAGCTTGTGGCTCCAGGATTTCCCCCCTTTTGCTTTTTAGCTTCAGTGAGATCAGCTCCAGGTATAAGTTTCTGTTTCTCTGAAAGCAACAAAGGGAAAGCAAAACTCAAACCCCTAGAGTTTCCCCCTGGTTAGTCACCTCCAGCGAGGTTCACCGGGCCTGTGAGCTCACTGGTTCCTGTGGGCTGGGAGGAGAATGCAGGACTGAGGGTTCCCTCCCAGCACATGCTCACTGCACTAGAAATCAAGTAGTTACAACAGCTCTCAGGGGACAAAAGTGTTGGGAAGAAAACTGCATCTACACTGAACTCGTGACATTTTTTTCTTGTTATTCCTTAGAAAATAGTGTAACAGCTGTTCATGTATGGTTTACATGGTATCATTGCTGTAAGTGATCAGAAATGATTTGAAGTGGCATCAGAATGTGCCCGGGATCTGTGTAAACGCAAAGATCTTCTGTAAGGGGCTTGGGCACCTGGCGATTTGGGGATCCTGAAATCCATGTCTGTTTACACTGAGCAATGGTATGTATCTCCATGCCCTCATTTCTGAATAAGCCATATTCAGAGGTACTAGGGTTAGAATTGCAACGTGTACATTGAGCGGGGGACTCTCCTGAGGTCAGAGGTCAGGGAGCTGGAGCATAGAAGTGGGTCAGGCTGCAAAGCTGGCTCTAGGCCTGCTGGTCTGACCTGAGACATGCTGTATTCCCAGAGGAACCCCAAAGGCCGGGGATTCAGCTCAGTGGTTCTGGCACCTGCCTCGAAAATGCAAGGTCATGAGTTCAATTCCCCAAAGCCCCCCCCACAAAGAAAAACTACATAATACCTTAATACTTTCTCCATTTTCACTATTTATTGAAGTGATCATATTTTTGACATGTTGGTGAAAGGAAACACTAAAATTAATTTTACCAGTCCCTTTTAATTTTTAAAAATGAATTGTATTTTTTTAAGATGGGTTTTTGACACGTAGCCCAGGTTGGCCTTGAACTCATGATCCTCCTTCCTCAGCTTCCTGCCTCAGCCTTACTCAGCACACAGATGTGTGTGCCATGTTCAGCTTCTTTTTACCTTTTTCAAATATGGCTATTAAGTGATTTAAAAGTACATCTGTGACACATGACATTTCTGTTGGATGACACAGTTCTAGGATTATCAAAAGGACAATGGGGGAGGAACACAGTGAATCAGTGTGGTTCTGGAAGGACACATGTGGCCAGTGGCATTTGGAAAGCATGAGAAAGAGGATGTTGATATAATTTAGGGAGCCATAGGGAGCCAGTGAAGATTCTTGAGCAGGGACATGGCAGGTTAAAAACCAGTTTCAAGAAAACCAAGATTTATTGGAGGCGATACATGGGAGTGAGGGAAAGGCTGGAGGAGACCAGAGGAGAGGCTCCAGGAAGGGCAGAGCAATGCAGAGGAGAGGAAGCATCCAGTCAGGGACACTGCGAGGCATCCCCTAGCCTGCTGTCCCCATTGAAAAGCCCAGGTGGACAGTGCATCCCCATCCTTCCTCCTCGTCCCCAGCTTCTCTCCCTCAGAGTGTCCCAAGTTGGCAGAAGAGCCCAGAGAGCATGAAGGCACCCCACAATCACTGGCCTGGACACTGAGGGCTGAGAAGAGCAGATCCCCGACATCCTGAGCACCAGCCCAGGGCTAGAGCACCTTCCTCAGTCTCCCCGGTTTGGAGCCATGCTAAGCCTCAGACACAGCCTGCCCAAGGTGGCCACCAGCACCTACCTCCCCAGAAGCACGTCTGGGCTTCACAGGGCCTGTTCCATCACCTCCGGGGCTTCAGGACCTGGGGCAGGTTATGGAGCTTCTGCCCTCTTCGTGGCCTCAGGCAGGTGGAGGAGGGACCCGGAGCAGAAGCAGCCAGCCCCAGGCCATCAGCTGTTCCCCAAGCTGTTTGTCGCTGGACTGCCTCAGCATGTCCCCAGGCCAGCCCAGACCTGGCCGCCGTCAGGCACATGTGCAGCTTGATCAACAACTAGGGCCAGCGTTCAAAGTTTGTAACAACTCATTATGTAAAATACATATTGCCATTAATCCCACTCAGATCCCCTTCACTTCAATCACACTTACACTGTCATCCTTTCTCCTCCCGGAAGCAGTCCCAGAAATCCTCCTTCCTGAGTGTCTTTTGCTGTGCTCTTGTCCTGAATCGAGTCAAAACATTTGCCTTTCGTCGTCATTTTGACAGAAGTCTCACGGTGCCAGATCCAGCGAATGAGGTGGATCAAGACACGGCATCGTGTTTTTACGAGCCTGCCTTTTGTTGGGTGTTTCTAGACGGTTCATTCGCTGTATTTTAGTCACACCCTGTAAAGACACTTGGGAAAGGGGACTTCCGGATCTGCTTCAGGAAGTGGCAAGAATGATGGGCTAAGCGTGCTCAAGGCGAGGGGGACACGTGGATATGTGCTCTACTGTAGTACAATTGTCAGTTCATATCCTCGTCATATCCTCTGTTCCTTGCTACCGCAGCACCCTGGCCTGGGGCTCTGACCCCGCCCTCTGCCACTCCTGCCTCTGCTGAGCTCCCCACCGCCCATCCCTGGTCCCAGCCTCAGCCCTGCTCTGCCCGTCCTCCAGCCCTGGCCTTACCAGCACGGTGGATGCTGCTCCCCAACCCCCGTCCCTCTCCTTGTCCCTCTCGGCCCCCGCAGGCGGGTCTGCTACCCCATCCTTTGTAGCTTGCCTGTCCTCACGTGCATCTGTCTCTTTCCCCATCTCCCACCACTTCCTGTTTCTGCACTTATGCTCGATGGGGGGCCAGGAGTGGCCATGGGGTGCGAGCCAAGACTTCCATAAGTACAGAAGGGTCCTGGCAGCCAACGGCAGCAAAGCCACCTCTGTCCTCCTGCTGGCTTTTGCTGTCACCCTCTGTTCAGCTGCCCCATGTACCTGACGCCTTGGGCCATGGAGTGGCACTGACTGCAGGCAGGTCCAGTGCCAACTCTGCCACCGGGCTGCTCGGAGTCCTCTGGCCTTTTGCTGCCCCTTGCTGTGCCCCTCAGTAGAGCCCTCTACAATACGAGGATGACACAGCATCACAGGTGTTTTTGTCTTGCTATGCCCTGCTCAACAGTCTTCACCAATGTCAGAGAGGGGCAGTAACTTCCCTGAGGACTTTCAGATATAAGTCAGGGCTCCCCTGGCAGTAATTTTTGATAGCCTGTGACCCACTTTTGTGAGTTAAAACTTGTTATGTCAACCCGGTGCCTGCGCTACAAAGCCTGTGATTTCGGAGGGGTGTGTGCAGAGAGGCCGCAGGAGCTTGTGGCTAGGGAGCAGCCTTCAAATGGGTCAGAGTGTCCCCCTGGGGCTGGGCCAGAGGGAAGAGGAATTCACCCAAGGCCATGGCACAAGTAGGAGCAGGGGCAGCCAGAGCCTGTGGCAGGGGACAAGAAGAAAGAGGTTGGCAGGTCCTACTCCTGAAGGGGATGGTGAGGGTGGGTCCTCGGCACCCCTCTCTCTGCCGCTTGGTGAGCCTCTCTACTCTGTGCATCGTCCTAGCCCCAGAATTGCTCCTGTCACCAGTGCTCAGAGGTGATACTAATCCCAACTTCATAATGACAGCATCAAGCAACCTGCCAGCCATCTGACCCGGAAAAGCCGCTGGCCCTAAAACCTCTCTGATTTTGCTCCTCCTGCAAAATGGAACTAAGAATAGTCTCTCCCAGGAGCCACCTGGAGAGGCGAGCCCAGCACCTGGCCCAGTGCCCAGCTGATAAGGGGAAATGGTGAATGCCTGCCACGGTTCTTTCCAGGAATCTGAGAGTCTCCACTCCCTGTGTGTGGTGAAGTCTGGCACACCTGCCTCGTGACAGGGCCTGAGGCCAGCAGATCACACAGCCCCTAGTCCCCGCCTGCTGCTGGCACCCACTCAGCCCTGCCTCGGGCTGTTGGCAGAGCCCTGGCTGCCAATGGGCCTCTTAGGTCCCACCAGTCCACACCTGCACCTCAGACATGAGAACATGGAGGCCCAGAGAGGGTCCTCCTCACCCTGGCCACACAGCAAGCCAGGGGTCTTTCCTGTCCAGATCTGCACTGTTGGCATCTCTCTGCCATGGATGTTCTCTTCTTTCCTTCTTCCTTTTTCTGCTTCTTGTTTTGTCTCATGGTGAGACCCATGAGGCCCAGTGCAGGGTGCCCCAACCCCCAGCCTGGGCTTTGGGAAATGATGAATTTCCAAGGAATCCATAGCAGGATGCCTTGAGCCTGTGTCAGGTCCAGCAATGGCTACCTCTGAGTCGGCGGGTGAGTTCTTCAGGACTTTGTGTGAACTGGGCCTGAGCCGAGCTCCAAGACAAGAAAAGTAGGTCACGTTGTTCAGAAACAAACGGTATTAGCAAGAACAGGCCCATGGCCACGGCTTCCACCTCCCCAGGACCCTCTGTGGCCCCTCCTTTCCGCCACACCACGGTCCTCCTGACTCTGAGCCACTGCAGAGGTCATGTGCCCCAGGCCAGCAGCATCGCCTTGCCGTTAGGAACACAGAATCCCGGGCAGGCGTGGTAGTCCATGCTCAGAACCCCAGCACTCGAGGAGGTTGACACAGGAGGATCAAAAGTTCAAGACCAAGCTGGGTGACTTGGCAAGACCCTGTCTCAAAATAAAAATGAAAGAGGCAAAGGACACTGAGGATACAGCTTAGTGGCAGAGTGCTTGCCTGGCATGCGCAAGCTACTCAATCCTCAGTACTGAGAAAGGCAAAGAGAAGAAAGAGTGAGAAAGAGAGCTGTCCGGAAATAGAAGAGACACGGGCCACCCAGGCCTGATAGTACCACCTGCTCTGTCCCTCACACACCCCTTGTCACCCTCACCAGTGGCAGCCAAGTTGAAGCTGACTGGGGTGTGGCTGGCACACAGGAGGCAGGGGGAGCTTGGATGCACGTGCAGGGTGCTGATAAGGGGGTACTCTAGGCCTGTCCCCTGCACCCAGGTCCGTGTGACAGTAAGAAGCAGGTGCTTGGAAACCTGGCCACCATCCAGCGCTGTCCTAGCCCTGCAATGTGCTCAGCAAACCAGCAAGGTCAGTGGTCCCACCCTGTCTGTAGTGATTGGCCCGTGGACCCGCAGGGCTGGGCAGGGGCCAGAGCCTGAGCTGAAGGATCTACAGACTGGGCCAGAATCAGAAAGTTCCCTCTGCCACCCCTCTGGTCGCAGGTCCTGGGGTTCCTTGGGATCATCTCTTTCTCTGAGTGGTCTCACCCCACAGCCTGTACAGCCTGGTGGCTTTGTGGTGATGGAGCTTTTTCCACATCAATTCAGGGATCCTAGGCCCTTGACAGAGGCTAGAATCATACAAGCCACCTCAGGTGCCCAGGGAGGGAATTAGATTCCATTTTTTAAATATATGAAGGAATTTGCAAACTTACTCTAAAAACCATCAGAGGAACTGTAAGCAAACCACTGCCATCTAGTTTTCTTCTGTAAAGTTTGATTCAGTACAGCACCTCTCTTCAGTGAATTAGTTTGCTGTGGCTGCTAAACAGAACCATCCTCTTAATGGTTTAAAGTGACACACTTTTATGATTGTACAGTTTTGTAGTTCCAAAGTCCAACATGGTCTTGCTGGGCCAACATCAAGGTGTCTACAGGGCTGGTTCCTCTGGAGGCCCAGGGGGAGAAGCCATCTCCTTGACCTTTAGCTTCTAGAAGCTTCCTGGGTGCCTTGACCTTGGCCACTTCCCCTAACTTCAAAACCAGCAACAGCTAATCAGTTCTTCTCCTGTGGCCCTGCTCAACGTTTGACAATGTGAGGCTGCCCAGATAATCCAGGATATTTCCCCCGCTCAGCCGTTTGAACACCAGTCTGAGCTCCCCTTTGTCGTGAAGCAGGGTCACAGGCTCTGTGTCAAGGTGTCTGTGGCTTCAGGAGACCATTAACCTGTAGCTGCCATAGCCCTGCTCAGTTTTTCGAGTCAAAACATTTGCCTTTCGTCGTCATTTTGACGGTGCCAGATCCAGTGAATGAGGTGGATCAAGACACAGTATCATGTTTTTACGAGCCTGCCTTTCTTTTGGGTGTTTCTAGACGGTTCATTCGCTGTATTTTAGTCACACCCTGTAAAGACACTTGGGAAAGGGGACTTCCGGATCTGCTTCAGGAAGTGGCAAGAATGATGGGCTAAGCGTACTCGAGGCGAGGGGTACACGTGGATATGTGCTCTACTGTAGTATATTTGTAAGTTTTTCGAGTCAAAACATTTGCCTTTCGTCGTCATTTTGACAGAAGTCTCACGGTGCCAGATCCAGCGAATGAGGTGGATCATACCCGTACAGGGAGGGCATAGGGAGGGGATGTAGGCCACAGAGGGGTCCAGCCGGGCTCTTGTGCACAAGAAGGTGCCTAGTCCAACCTCTTCTTGTCAGAGATTATACCTCTGAAGGCCAGACAGTGACAATTCACCCCAGGTCACAGGGCAAGCTGAAGAAGCCACTGTGGGACACTGGGGGACATGTGCAGGGTGTGTGTCTCCCCGGTAGATCCTGCAGCTCCTGAAAGGCAAGCTGGTGGTGGGTCACGACCTGAAGCATGACTTCAACGCGCTCAAGGAGGACATGAGCAGCTACGCCATCTATGACACATCCACTGACTGGGTGCTGTGGCGCGAGGCCCACATGGAGCACTGCAAC
The DNA here is from genome assembly GCA_004026965.1 of Petromus typicus. Taxonomy (NCBI): domain Eukaryota; kingdom Metazoa; phylum Chordata; class Mammalia; order Rodentia; family Petromuridae; genus Petromus; species Petromus typicus. Next base: position 30,657 of record PVIR01005639.1, on the reverse strand, counting down.
CGCGTGTCCCTGCGGGTGCTGTGCGAGCGGCTCCTGCACAAGCGCATCCAGGTGAGGGCTGCCTCCCCCCACTCAGAGCACCAGGACAGCTAAGGAGCCCAGCTGAGGCTATTCCTAGTCCTGCCTGGAGCTACCTCCCCCTCCAGGACTCTGACCTTGTCCCATGGCTCAAGACAAAGACTGCTCCTTTCACCTCTGAGAGGCTGAGTGTTGGTGAGGGTTCGGGGTCCTCCCAGAGACAAAGATAGGCTATGCGGGGTAAGCCCAAGACCCTCTGGTAGAGTGAGAGTGAGGATGAGGGGCAGCACCAGTACAGGTTAGCTTTTGGCAGCTAAAGCAAGCCAGTTACCCTGTGGATATGAACCTGTTGCTGCTGAAGACCAGAGGACCAAAGGACCTGGCAGCGCACGCATGTGATGGAGCAGTCCAGGAGGCTGAGACGAGACGGTCTCAAGTGCTAGCTCAGCCTGGGTAACTTAGCAACTTAATGGGACCCTGTCTCAAAAGAAAAAGTAAAAAGGCTGAGCTGCAGCTCAGGGCAGAGGCCCTGGCTTCAGCCCAGAGTCCCACCAGGGGGTGAACCAGGGGGCAGGGGTGTGCTCATGTGCCCACAGTAGGCGGCAGGGAGCTAGACACTCACACCCCCACTTTGCTCGCTGGCAGACACTGGATCCCTCTCCACATGTGGCTGAATATGGGGTGAGGTCACCCCAATGAGAAGGCCACCGGGTCAGCAGCTCTTTAGTGAGCACCAACTTCATGCCGGGGCCGGGGCCTGTGGACAGAGATGAGGGTGACTCCAGGGGATACAGGCCACCCTGTGTAGTAGCAATCCCAGCTCCACAGTCTTCACTTTGTGCGTCAACCTCAGTTTCCACATCTGTGAAATGGGGGAGCCCTCCAATCCAGACAAAGCTGAAGATCGCACAGGCCTGGTGCTGGTGCAGAGAGGTGGCAAATGGCAGTCACCTCTCTCTCCAGTGGGTCAAGTGACCTCTGACTTCCACCAGCACCTCCACCTCATAAAGTACAGACTCCCTCAAGTGGCATTCAAAGCTTTTGCTGAGGGCCCCCAGGTCACCTCCCCCAGAGTCTACTTGATACTTGATACTTTCCCAGTGCTTGCAACCCTTGGAATGCCAGGACGTGGAGTGTCTCATTCCACCGTCCAGAGAAGGTGCCGCAGCCCTTGGCCTCTGCCTGCCGATGTCCCTTCATTTAGAGCAGCCCCCCATGCCCCCATCTCAAGGCCCTTGCTCCCACCTAAGAGCAGCTGCTGTGTGTCTGGCCGCACACATCGCTGCATCCCTGTACCCCCAGACGGCCTGCACTGGGGGCAGCCTCGTTCTCAGGAACGTGGTATTTTGTGACGCCTGAACCCAAGACCACACGGCCAGTCTTTCATACACAATGGTTAGACACAGAGGGACTGGGGGGAGAGGATGCTCAGCCCACTGACCTACCCTTGGGAAACAGGGTGAGCAGATTCTGAGGCTCCATTCAGCCAGCTCTGTACCTGTCTGTTTGTCTGACTGTCTGTCTGTCATCCAGAACAACCTGTTGGGACACAGCTCTGTGGAAGATGCAAAGGCGACCATGGAGCTCTACCGGCTCTCACAGCGGATCCGAGCACGCCAGGGGCTGCCCCGCCTGGAAGGGTCGGACTGAACTGGCCCAGGCCACCCCAAGCTGGGACCACAGGCCCCCTGCAGTGGTAGCAGTTCTCAAGAGCTTTTGGAAGATGCAGCGTTAATAGTAAAATGCTTCTCTATTTTGTCTACTCCAGTGGCCCCTCTCTCTGTGTCCCTTCCTCCGCTCTGAGCTGGGTTAGCCATGTGCAGGCCCCAGGCTACGTGCAGTGCATTGGGCAGGGATGGAGGCCTGTGCCCTCCTGGTGCAAGAGGGCTACTTCCTGAGCACCTTGCCTATGGAGTGCCCACCAAGCTACCTGGAAATCCAGGTGACAAGTGGCTTCATGGCTCCCTCTGCCCCATTTTTGCTGTAGCATTTATGTCCAGAAGGGAGGCAGTGTTTTCTGGAATGGCACCTTGCCCTGGGTCCATCTGTCTCATCATGGGTTCAGTGCCACAATACCTGTGAATTTGGAAGCAAAGATAACACACTGAAAAAGTGGTGGAGGCTGACTTCTACTTAGGCAAAGGCAGTGAACTCTTAGGCAGAGAGGACTGGGCCAGAATCTTAGCTTTGCCATTTACTAGCCGTGTGGCCCAGCACAACTTGCTTAACCTATGTCTTAACCTTAACCCATGACTCAGTTTCCCTGTCTGTAAAACAGGAAACTCCCTGGCTCCTTAGGAGGTGTTGAGGGACCCCCCCAACACCTTCCCTCTCCTGGCCTGAGCATCCACCACATTTGAGTTTCTGTGTTTATTCCGTGGGCCTGCAGACCTAGGGGCCCACCCTGAGGGCCCAGCTGGAAGACAAGGTCTGGCCTCATTAGAATCAACTGCAGGAATTTTTAGGGGTGATGGTGGTGTTACTGGGGACTGAGCCCAGGGCATTCACACTGAGCTACATTCCCAGCTGTTTTTTATTTTTAAATTTGAGTCAGGTCTTGTTAAGTCACTAGGTTGTTCTGGCCCAGCTTGAGCTTTCCATCTTCCTGCCTCAGCCTCCCTCCATGGCTGGGAGATGGTTACAGATGTGTGCCGCCATGTCTGTGGTCATTTTTTTTTTTTTTTTTAGGTTTTTTTGAGACAGGGTCTCGCTTTGTGGTCCGGCTGGCCCTGAGCTCAGCCTCGAACTCACATCACAGCAATCCTCCTGCCTCTGCTTCCCGAGTGCTGGGATGACAGGTGTGAGCCACCACGCCCGGCACTGTGGTATATGGTTCTGATTGCTGCCGGGCGTGAGTCTCCACGCCCAGTATTGTTATGTGGTTACAGGGGATCAAACCCAGGTCCTTGTGCTTGCAAGACAGGCGCTGGAACCACTGAGCTATATCCTGGCCCTTTTTTTTTTGTACCGGGTATCAAACTCAGGGCCTTGTGCTTACCGGGCAGGAACTGCCCTATTGCCCCTGATGCCACTTAATCTGTACCTAGTGCCACTCTGGATCTTGCTTCAAATTCAGTTGTCACCTGAAAAAGTACCATTCCAACACGATGGTGATGCTGGCTTCGAGAAGCTCAGTCTACAATGTGGTGTAATGGGCACCTGTCTAGCCACTGCCCGCAGCTGCAGAGGGGGGCTGCCGGCCCTGCGCACGGTCCTAGCGCACCCCCGCACCCAGGAAGTGCTCAGTGAGAGGTGAAGTTGTCTCAGCCGCGCGCACGCGCACTTCCCCAGCCTAGTCAGGACCAGCGCTCTGCTATTCTGTGGTTTTTAGGAACCTTCAAACCTCCTGAGTGCTTCGGAATTGTCTGGCTGTAACTGGCCACTAGGTGGCACTCTCGCAGCATCCGTCTGCCGGCCGGCCTCGCTGGAGGAACCTCCGTGAGTTCACTGGGATGAGGTCTGAGCTGCCCTATCTTTTAAAAAAAATAAAAGTCCCTGAAGGAGTTGGAAATGCTTTGGGAGAGCGAGATAGGAAAATCAAAAGTTCGAGCCCCACCTGGGCAACTTAGGGATTTAGCCAGACCCTGTATCAAAATAAAAATATTCAAAAGTCTGGGAGTGTAGCTCACAGCTCAGCCTGAAGTTCAGTCCCCAGGCTGAGGAGGAGAGAATCGAGGGACCTGTTGGTCTATCCTCCCTCAGCCACAGACAGGCTCCAGAGGGGCTGGGCCATGCCCCCAGTCCTGCAGACACGGGGGAAACAACCCCGTGGCCACAGTTTCCTGAGTTCCCAAAGGCTGAGCATTCCCAAAAGAAGCCACCAGTTCTAATTCATGCTTCAGGATCTGATGCTTGGATGCCCCGGGGGGGGGGGCACCCAGGGGCCCTCCACCTCTCGGGCTATTGCCCTGACAGGGCCAGGACCCTGCCTGGCACAGCGGCAGCTGCCCAGGGCCATCCCCAGGCCACCCGCTGTGCAGCCAGTTTTATGCCAGGGGTGCAGGAAGAGCACAGCTTCATCAGGCGCTGTCAGTGTCATACCACAGGAGAGGGCGGAGATCTCGTGCTGGGTGCTCAGCCCCTAGTGGGGGGCAGTGGGGACCGTTAAGCAGAGATCATCGCTGCGGATCCGAGAGCAGGGAGGAGCAGCCTTGGGTCCTGACAGACTCCTGGATCCCTGGACCGTGGATGCAAATGGAGGGTTTGTCCCAGTGCGGTGCTGGGACGGAACCGGGTGCTTTCTGCTCACTTCCGCTGCCTTCCGACCGTGTCCCATGCCACTCACGAGGAAGCCCAGCCCTGCACCTGTCACCGAGCGGCCAGGTTCCTACGAGCGACTGCTGCCTCCACAGCTTCACGGCCTCAGCACAGGACGGAAGCCGTAGAGCCGCTGTGGGAAGGAGTGGGGCCAGGAAGTACAGCCGCTTCGGAAGCTGGCCCAGCCTGTGCTGGCCTTGGGTGGAATCTCGCTCCCTCTCGGCCACCATCCAGCTGACATCTACTCCCTCCCCTGGGGCCATCCCCTCCTGGCCAGCCATGTCCAGTATGGAAAAAGGACCCTAAACGCGAGCGTGCTTGGAGGGCAGAGCCCTGATTTACCCACAAGGCCGCTGGAGCTCTCTCCCAGGACGAATCCACCGCACTGTACCTGGCGACCTGTCATGCACCTCTCAGATGGCTTTCTGTCCTACCCTCTGGCTCACTGTCTACCCTCATTGGGTGGACCCTCTGGCTTTCTGTCTACCCACACAGCTCTTTAGGGCTGTCTCTCCTGGGGCGTCCTCCCAGCGTCCTTCCTGCCCAGCCCCCCTGTCCCGGCCTGTCCCACTTCCTGCTTCGACAGATGGGGGCAAGATTGGGGGGGAAGTGGACCTCGCTGACAGAAGAGGGGGCGGTATCCTCCTTCCGGCCAGCTCGGTGGAAAGACCTGAGACACTGCAGAGTGAACTAAGGCAACAGGAACAAAAGTACCACCGCTGCCACCTCACCATGACACACGGGGGCCTCGCCTGACCGAGCCTCGAGTCACTTCTGACGCAGACCGGACTCCAGGGTGGGGTGTGGGCCCGGAGTCTGTGCACCTGCCTCCCGCAGCCCTCCCCCCTCCCCCGGCCTCCCTCCCCCTGGCCTGCTCTTGCTCCGCCCCCCCTGAGCTACTGAATGTCTGCACGTTCCCGGAGCCGCAAGAAACGCTGTGTGCCGGCCCCAAAACGTCTCCTGGCGCCAGGAACAGCCCCCCTGTGTGGGAAGAACGTGTGCTTTTCCTGTGTCCAGCAAGGGCCTCGGGAGGAGGGGGCCGGCGCTGGCCTGGCCCAGACCCCAACGCCAAGCAGAGTATGTGCTCCAGGCTCGGGGAGGAGAGTGGAACGCAGAGCAGGGCCTGGGTTTTAGGACGCTGAGCCTCCCACCGTGCGGGGAGTAGATGTCACTGCCCCTAGAGTAGACTACTGTTTTAAAACCCATGAGGGCCGAGGCATGTCCATGCAGTTGCTCTCAGGGGTCCCGACAGCCCTGAGCTGGACTGGCAGGCAGTGGTGACGGGTCTGACGACTCACTGGTCGGTGGCTCCCTTTACTGCTCCCTCCAGCACCATCCGCCCCCTGAGACCGGTCCACTGAGGCCGGTGTGGGGAGCTGGGGACCTTAGCAGTGACCAGTGCTGAGGACCGTACAGCACCACTCAGCGCCTCCCCCCTCTCACTCCCTGCCCTCTGCCTTGCACCGCCTGTGGTGAGCACAGCACAAGTTACCGGCCTCCATCTTGGACGATCCGGCTCCCAAAGCTGTGAGGAAATTTCTTCCTTCTCTTCCATTTTCCTTCTCTTTCTTTCCTTCCTCCCTCCCCCCTTCCTTTGCTCTTCTTTATCTTTTTTCTTTTTCTGGTGCTGGTATTGCACCCACCTTCACACTGAACTACAGCTTCAGGCCTTTTTTTAATTAATTAATTAGTTAATTAATTAGTTAATTAACAAGGTCTCACTGTGTAGTTCAGGCTGGCCTGGTGTTTTCTATGTAGCCTAAACTGGCTGCAAATTCATGGTGATCTTCCTGCCTCAGCCTTCCAAGTGCTCTGGTTACAGGCATGTGCCACCGTGTCCAGCAGTTTATTTTGAAATGACTTTTTGCTAAATTGCCCAGGCTGAGCTCTAACTTTCAAATCTCCTGCCTTGGCCTCCCAGGGATTACAGATGAAATAGATTTCTCTTATTTGGAAGTGAATGAGTCTGTGGCTTTCTGTTGTAACACCACAGAAGTGTCTATTATACCACCCCTCCAAGATGTTGTTTCCTTGGATCACTTTTTTCAAATAAACCATTTCCCACTCAAACCTTTGTCCCAGAGAATCCACAGTAGGACTTTGGAAGGCTTTTCTTTGGTCAATTATGATACCCTGAAATCTAATGTGACACTTAATCCACAAGGCCCTGGGAGCCCAAACCCCTTTCTGCTGCTCTAGCCTCTTCCCTCCCCACATCTCCCACAAGACCTCCCCTCATCCGGGTTATCGCAGGGCCATTGTACAGTAGCTCCCCCTGCTGGGGCTGTCTCTCCCCAGCTCCTAGCTTGTCTAGCTAGATCTCAGGTAACTTGCTGAAAGAGGCCTCCCCTGACCACAAATTCTACTTCTGTCTTTGTAAGTGATAGTAGGGACTAGTACTCTCCTCTTCCTCCTGCTCCTCCTCCTCCTCCTCCTCCTCCTCCTCCTCCTCCTCCTCCTCTTCCTCCCCCCCCTCCTCCTCCTCCTCCTCGTTTTTGAGACAGGGTCTCATTATATAGCTCAGGCTACCTCAAACTCGAAGTGCTTCTGCCTCAGTCCCTCAAGTATTTTCTTTACCTCTGTCCTCCAGTGCTCCTACCTAGCTGGCACCAGGCTCAGGAAAGACATTTTTTCAAAGGAATGGAAATGGGCTGTGAATACCCCTGCATGGTGACAGGAGCCACTGGCCCTGGAAACAGAGAACCGTGTCCTGAAATGCTAGTACTCTGGAGATTTGTTCTATTAGTTTTTCACATTCCTCCATCTTCAACCTTTCCCTCTCCACCTCTTACTTTATAAACATGATCAAATCTTGTGTCTTAGTCACTTCCTTTTTGCTGGGATGAAATACCCAACACCCGCAGCTTCAAGGCAGAGAAGTTTGTTTTGGCTCATATTTCAGAACAGCATTGGTGGAATCTGAAAAAGAAGAGAGCAGTAGACAGGCAAGTGTTGGAAACTGCAGACAACTCAGACAACTCATTCGGACTTAAAACTTACTGGAATTTACTTACTTGGACTTGAGGATGTCTGCCCTGCCCTGCAGGACCAACTACTGGGATTATTGCGAACATCTGCCTCACCCTATGGGATTTTAAACTACAAGGATTACTGCACTAGAATTATTGGCCTTAAGACTTACTGGGACTTACTGGGATTTAAGGATGTCTGCCCTGCTCTGTGTAACCTTCAACTACAGGGGTTATTGTGGGACTGCTCTGTTTTATGCATGCTAGGACTATGGGTGTGAAGGTTTGGTATCAAATAAAGGTGAGGCGAGCTCAGGTTATGGGGTTTTTTGCCCCCACTTCTGCTGCTGCAGTTTATGACCCTTGCTCGCCGCCACTCAGAGTAGCAAGAGTTGAACCCAGGCTCAGCCTTTTTCCTCAAGGTTCTGCCTTTCCTGTTGTTGTTGGTTGTTAATCCTTTTACTGTGGGACTATCAGGAGACTGGAGTTCACCACAAGGGTTCTGGCTGTGTCCTATTCCCTGGACTCCCACAGGCAAGGTGGACAGGAAGCAGAGAGAAGGGAGGCCACATGGAGAGCCATAAACCCTTCAGCCACACCTGGGGACACGTGTCCTCCAGCCAAAGCTCACCTCCTATCAGCAAGTCAGCCCTAAGCCCTTGTAATCAAGTCACCTTCCAGAAGCCTTGCCTGAGTGCATGAGACTCTTAGGGCACATGGAGCTGTAAATCATAACATCTTGTCAGCCTTTAAAAACAACAAAAAAGGAAGCCATCTCCTCCCCCTGCATACGCTGTTCAAGGGATGGGGACAGATAAGTCACATGGAGGAGGGTTCAAGATGGCAGCTGTCTGATCATGGTTCAGCCTCTAAGCTCACCCAGGGCACCATGGGAACCAGGCTTGCACCTTGTCCCAAGGAAGCATACCCAGCTAAAGTGGCCAAGGCTTCCCAGGAACATAAACCCTGTGCTTGCAAGGGGAAACACAGGTGCCTGGGGACACAAGCCCTATGCCAAAAGGCCATAGAGGCAGTTCTGTCAGGGGAACAGGGCAAGTGGGAAGTCTGGACAGGACATTTAATCATAATGCTTATCCTTAGAGACAAGAAGGTCATAGGAAATATGGGTCAGGCAGAGCTGGAGGTAGAGTATTTAAAATGTTTGGCAGCTCTGGTACTGAATGCAGCTATGTCCTCAGCCCTGTATAATTTTTCTCATTTTGAGATAGGTTCTCACTAATTTGTTAAGTTGCCCACACTGGGTATGCCCTGAGGTCCTGTCTGGGCTAGTCAACGTGGTATCAAATTTGAATGGATTATGGAGCTCCTAGTGAGTTAATGAAGCATGTTTCCGGGTATGTCTGGATATTAACATGTAGGCTACAGCAGGAGGGAGGACTCACCCCAGATGTGGGTGGAACCAATCAATAGGCTTGTAGCCTGGATGGAATAAAAAGGGAAAGAAGAGGCAAGTCCTCCCTTCTGCTTCTTTGGAGGAGCTCTAGCTTTCCTTGCCTTTGGACAGTCACCTCCAGCTCCTTTGCTTACCTCATAGACTTTTCAAACTTCCAATGGAGACTCTTTCCAACATGGATGCCCAGGATTCAGCAGTGAGCTCCATGCCTTTGACCTTTGCCTGGATCCGCCTACTCTCCATCAGCCATTCTGCCTTCCTCCACCTGACTTCGCAGGTGGCCATTGTAAGCCTACTTTGTAGAGATATAAACGAGCTCAAAACAGACAAGAAAACAAGGCTCCATGTAGGAACTTAACACGCAACAGCAGGAGTTCTAGAAAGAGAGAAATCAGGAGACTTCTCACTCCTACACCAAGCACGGCATTGTGGAAACTGTGTCTCCGGGGTAGAGAGGGGACCCCAGAAATCTTCAGGCAGAGGCACAGGGCACACACTGAGTGCCAGGAGCAAAGGACTCTGACTTTGTAAGACTAAGCATTTGAGGACAGTGGTGCAATACCTCACGGCTCTGAGGGGCAGGGATTTCCAAACTGTGATTGCCCAAGTAGCAGACGACACCAGAAGACAAAGCGAGCACTGACTGTGAGAAATCTGTATTTCCAAATATTTATATTCCACAGTCCTTTTTAAAAAAGCTATTGGAGGATGGGCTTCACCAAAATAGATAAGGAGAGAAAGACTGAGATATGGAAATTCTAATGCTGGGGTGTAGTTCAATGTGAAGTACTTATCTAGCATTTGTGAGACCCTGGGTTTATTCCCAACAACACAAAAACTAAAAGCTTAATTGAGAGAAGCAAAAGATGTACAAGACTAGCAGTCACATTACTCCTTTATCAGTGTCAACAGAAAGAGCAATATAAACACTGAGTATTGATTTAACTCCCCAAATGGTGATATAAATGTTTTAGGAGAAATTACAGAGTGTGCAAGTATGTATGGCTGTTTATCATTGTTTCATAAGCAGCAATAAATAAGTACTGCTCCCAACAGGAAAGCCAGGAGATGTCCAAAATATGGGTGCTGCATAGAAGTTAGAGAGCCAGGTGGCACACACCTGTAATTCCAGCACTCGGTAGGCTGATACAGGAGGATTATTGAGTTTGAGGCCAGCCTGGGCTACATAGTGAGTTCAAACCCAGCCCAAACTATACAGTGAGACCCTGTCTCCAAAAACTAGACAAGAAACAATTCACTGGTTTGTGTTAGCAGCGGCCCTCCCACTCATCATGCTGTTAACACTTTCTTTCCTTTTTTTTTTTTTTTTTTAGGTTTTTTGAGACAGGGTCTCATTTTCTGGCTCAGGCTGGCCCTGAGCTCAGCCTCAAACTCACATCACAGCAATCCTCCTGCCTCTGCCTCCCAAGTGCTGGGATGACAGGCATGAGCCACCACGCCCGGCACTGTGGTATGTGGTACTGGTTGCTGCTGGATGTGAGTCTCCATGCCCAGTATTGTTATGTGGTTACCGGGGATCAAAGCCAGGTCCTTGCGCTTGCAAGACAGGCGCCGGAACCACTGAGCTAACTCCCCAGCCCCTGTTAACACTTTCTTGAGCCCAACTCCTGAGCCACTTCGTCTCTAATTCTGAGTTACCATCTATTCTTTTTTTAAAAAATACTTATTCTGATGAAATTAGCCAAAAGTTGATTTCTGTTGCCTATACCTTAGAAGCCTGGTCCGAAATACAGCCCCTGGTGAGATGAGGCCCAAGGAAGCGGCCTCCACCTGCTCTCCGGCACAGCTGAGTTGTCTCTCTGTGCCTTTCCCTGCAGCCTCCAGAGTGACAGGTCACAGCCCAGCCTGCCACGCTTAGAGTCCCCCGTCCCCTCCTCCCTCGGCACTCAGCTTGGGCCCCTCCCTCTGTGCAGCCTCCCTGGCCACCCACGGGGCGCCACTTCCCATCGCCCTTGCACAGCTGTCACTCATGCTGAACCACCTCTCTGCATCCTCTCCACCTGCCTGGCACACAGCAGGTGCTCAGTAGGTGTCACTGCCAGCCTCAGTTTGCTCCTGCAAGATGCGAGCCACAGTGCCTAATTTTGACATGGTTTTTACAGAAAACATTTCTGTTAACAAGAGGCTGCTGGGCCCACAGAGCGCAGGTGGTCGATCTGGAGGCCGCAAGGACCAGGCACAGAGCCTGGGCAAGAAGAGGGGGCAGGGCAGCCGGTCCCCACCCAGGAAGCCAGTTGGCAGCGCAGGCTGGGAGCCCTCCGATCTGGAAAGAATGATTTCTGATCGAGAATCTTGAAGTACTGTGCTGGGTCCAGGCCCCACCCACAGGGGGCACTCCGGCATTCAACTGGCCTTTTAAGCTTCTGCAGTGACAGTGTGGTTCAGTCTACTACCAAGACTCTGGAGGTGGGAACTTCCCCAAACACAAGGTGGGAGGAGTGGTTTGGATGCCCACTGTCCCCGTATAACACAATGCCATCAGGCTTGGGGAGGAGACAACGTGTGGCCTGGTGATCCTGTACAGTCCACATGGCAGAGAGTGGTACCTCACCCTGTCAGGGCTGCAGCCTGAGCCTGAGGCTGCAAGCATGTCTTACATTCACTCAGCAAGCATTTATTAAGTTCCCTCAGTGTGACAGTCCGCCTTCCCAGCACTGGGGCTACATCAGCGAGCAAAACAAACACTTTTGTCCTTGCGTGTGTGCGTTCCAGGGCTTGTCCTTCAGTCTCCTATCTTGAACTCAACTGGAAATGTCACCCCATTGAGGCATGATGGGCGTGACAGCACACCCAGAGATGGTCAGAGCAGTCCCCTTTCCTGCAGAGATGGAAAATGGTTTGTATGTACTCACCTCTGAGCATCTTTTGGTTGATAACAAACAACAAAATCTACACAGTTTATGGGTAGAGAGAAGAGAAAGCCCGTGGAAGGGGGACGGTGTGTGAGACATGAGGAGGGGACTCACAGAGGCCGGCGGTCCACAGTCCCTCCTGCCCGAAAAAGAACCTGAAAGAACCCGCTCTTTCTTAAAGGAGATCCTGGAAAGAGCTTCTGGGAATCTGGGGTTGTGGTTTTTACCTGTAATCCCAGCACACTGGGAGGCTGAGGCAGGAAGATGACAAGTTCGAACCCAGTCTGGGCAACTTAGTGACTTTAAAAGACCCTGTCTGAAAATAAAAAATAAAAAGGGCTGGGGATATAGCACAGTGTGAAGATCCTGGGTTCAATTCCCAATTCTGGAAGGAAAAAAAGCACCCCAAACAGGCCGTGTGAGTATTACAGGGTGGCAGTAGTCCTGGCCAACGTGGTCATGGGGCAGCCTGCGGGACGGCATGTGGGCAGCCAGAGTGGCCACCAGGAGCCGGAGTGGCGGGCAGCGGCAGCCAGGACTGAGGGAGAAAGGCCTGACGGAGGCGAGGGATGTGGCCCCAGCACGGCAGGGCCAGATGTGGGTGGGGAGGGGGGGCACCCAGGGATGGGTGGTTTTGGAGGCCTTTGATGCTCAGGGTAGCTCTTGCCCCCTCCCAGGTCTCTAGCTGAAGGGAATTATGGAAAACAGATGCTGAGGGAGCTGGGCGGGCCCCCTGCGCCTGCCTGGACCGTCCAGCCCGGCTGGAGACAGAGGCAGCCCTGGATTATAGCACTCATGCTTTGTCAGCTAAAAAGGGGCTGCTGTTGACATCACAACTACTGAGGTGACATCTGGGGGGCTCACTGCGTGCCAGCTGCTGCTCTGCATCCCCTGCTCCTGCTGAGGGCCCATGAACCACATACCCACTGTCAGCATCTTCACAGTCACAGAGAGGCACAGTGACTCGGCCACCATCACACAACTGGTAAGGGACAGGGCTGTGACAGAAGTCCAGGCAGTTGGGTTCAGGATCTGACACCCTACTGGGCTTGACCCTAAACCTCACACCCCTGAGGGGAGGGTCGGCAGTGTGTTTCAGCACCCACGCTCTGTCTAGGTGATCTATGTGTCCTGTACCCTTTTCTTCTCAGGAATACTATTAAGGCTGTCCCCATCTTATAGATGAAGAAACTGAGGCTGAACGAGGATGCCATGGAACTTGCTCAAGGTCTGGGGCAGAGCCTGGGTGTGAATGCAAGTCAGCACTTAATAATACCTCAATGCTCAGTAAGCCCCTACCCTGCGGCCCTGCTGCCTTGCTGCTGCCACCCCCTCACCTCAGCAGCTGTTTCTGTCCTGCCAGAAAAAGCCAGAGCATGGAGACCTTCAGACAGGGTCTGCCTGGAGCCTCTGCCGCCAGCCCAGCGCCTTCCTGTGGGGACCTTCGGCCAGGAGCCAGCCACACAGACAAGGACGGCATGGATCCTCTGCGGCAGCCCAGCCAGAGGGCCGGAGGCCAGGTGCCGATAGCCACAGGAGAGAAGGGGGCCCTCTTCTCTCCACTCAAAGGTGGATTGAGGAAGGCTGGCTGCATGATTTTGCCAAGAAGCTTGCTGGGAGCCAGAGAATGGGAACATCTGTGCCCCGGGCTCTGTCCTGGAAACAGCTCAGGCCGCAGTCTGGGACTGGCGTCTTGGAGGAGGAGGAGGCCAGGGAGGGAGGGGTGTGGGGTGGGGAGAGGAGAGGAGGAAGCGTGGCAGGCAGCAGCTGCAGCTCCCACCGCCTGGCCTCTGCTCTGAGTGAGGGAGCCAGGCCAGGCAAGGAGGGCGCACAGGGCCTGGGCCTTCGTGTGTAGAGCTGCACAGGAGAGGGCGGTCCTGCAGAAGCAGCAGGTGGGCCTGGGGCCACCTCCTCCTCCCTACCCTGGCCTCGGGCCTCTGCCTCGGGACAGGATTTGTGGCCTTTCTTTGCCTGCACATCTAGGCTCTAAGGGGCCTTATGGGCTGTCTGGCCAACTAGCTCTCTAGGACACACTGCTTTTCATGTATTCTTAAAATTTAAAAAATTTTTAAGGTGATGTATTTATGTGGTTCAGAAATTTGAATGCTACAAGATGGTATGCACTAATCAATCTCACTTCCTCCTGGGGCTTACCTACCTCACCACCGCAGCAGGAAATATACATTAGCCTCAAGTGAAATTTCCAGGGATTCTTTATGCAAATGAAAGTAATACAGATGTGTTTATTCTCTTCCCTTTAAAGAAGAAATAGCATACTATATCTTGTTCTGTATTCTTGCCCTTTTTACTTAATTTATCTTAGACAGGTTTCACAATCTTTTTTTCAACATTAGCGTTTAAACACAGGACCTTGCCCATTCTAGACAAGTGTTTCACCCCTGAGCTGTATCCCCAGCCCTGTATATTTTCTTACTAATGTTTCTGAGAGCAACTTAATTTTTCTAGCTGAATAATATTCCTTCTGTGGTTAACCATCATCTGTCTGCTGGATGAATGTACAAATGGCTTCCAGTTTGTTTCAAATGAAGTCTCAGGTGGAGACATAGTTCATGCCTACCTGTTCTGAGTAGGGAAGACAATGGGTGAGTTTAACATTCACCTTGTGACCTCTGCCATCTGTGCCAGGCTGTGAGGAAATTTCACTGGGCCCCACAGTCTCCACAAAGCAAGCAAAACCACAGCGTTAGCCCATCTGTTTAATTCATAAATGCCTACAAATTTAACTGAGGCTCTGGCAGGATGAGATGGACTTGAGGTCATAAGGATAGCTTCTGATAGAACCGGAGCCACAAAAGACCCCTGGGCTTGACTCCCACCCTCTCCAGAGATCATCTGCAGGTCTCTCAGACCAGGAGCACTTCCACCCAGAGGCACATGTGACTTCGATCTCAGTCTGAGACAGCTGCAGAAGGACCACTGGGCCTTCTCTGGATCCCGACACTAACCAGACCCAGACCCAGCCTGGACCCATCCCTAGGCCCAGGGCTGGACAGAGCCCTACATCCAACCCTGGACTCTGTTCTGGACCAGTCTGGGCTCAGTGGGGCACCCAGCTCTATACCCAGCCCTAGGCCCCGAGTCCTCCTGTTTCTTCCTCCTCCACTCTTCACAGAGGGGACAGGCAAGCCCTCAGGACAAGATGGGAGTTCGGCCTGCTGAACCCATAAGAAACGGCAAATCAGAAGTGTAAAGAAGGCAGCGCAGGTCCCTTGCAGGCTCAGCGTCCACATGTGAGCAATTTGTGTGTTTGGAAAGGATCACTGGGGAGTTTTTAGAACAGGGAAGTGACTGAGGAAACACATTTTATAAAAGAGAAATATGTTTACCGCCAAGCGAAAGCTGGGTGGAAGAAGGGTCCGTCTAAACAGGAAGGATTAGCGCATAAAAGGGTCCTGGCAGGCCCGGGGCAAACAGGCAGAGAAGGGACACAAGGGGTGGGAGGCAGAGTCTCTGAGACTGGCACAGCCCAGGGGTACGGGCAAGAGGCCAGGGCTGGGGAAGCAGGCTCCCCACCGCCCAGCCCGCCAGGGAGAACAGGAATCTGACTCCTCAGCAGCAGAGTGGCCTCCTGGGGTAATGTGGCCTGTTTGTGGTAGAACCGGGGTGGATGTGGCACCGCTCGAGCCCTGAAGTTGCTGCTTCCTTGCCTGTAATGAGGAGGGTATGGGCAGTGGAAACATGACTGGCCCGGGCTCCAGGAAACCTGGGTTCTGTCATTGGTTTTGCCAGTGCCACCTCCTGGGTCAGGCTTCGCCTTCTCTATGACAAGAGGGTGAACTAAGCGGGGCTTTTAAACTTGCTTTTGCACTCCGCAGTGAGGGGGCTGGACTCTGGCGTTGGGGGGTCAGGCTGGGAGGGATGGGCAGCTGTCCCCATGAGACACACAGGCCTAGACAACAAGCATCTAAGAAGGGCTACGCTGAGGCTGCCTCTCCAGGCTTTTGCTAAGCCCCCAGGGGTGATCTGCAATGGGATTCCCCAGCATCCCAGGGAAAGGTCCGAGAGTTTGTGCAGTCTGTGCAGTTTGATTAGGAAACCACAGGACATGAGCTTCCCTCGTGCCCCACTTGCTGCCACTGGACCCCCTCCTGAGGATCCCCAGCTGCCCAGTGGCCCCTGAAGGAATGCACACCCTATCCCTGCACGGGTCTAATCCTTCCCCACCCCTCTGCCCTCCAGGCTCACTAGCGCTGATGGCAAAGTACACTATGCTGTGAGACATTGTGGCTGAGGATAAGACAGGAAATGGCTTTCGCCTTCTTGGACTCCGGTGCCCATAAACAGACTTGGCTTTATGCATGAACCCACATGAACATAGCCACAGACATATTCAGGACACATGTGCCCTTATAAGGAGGAGTCCAGGAGCTGATAGGACCCTTCCCAAGCCAGGGGACTAGGCCTTCTGGGTGGGACCTAACCACTGGGCCTCTGGGCCAGGCCATATCCCTGAGTGCTGGCTGAGGTGGAGAACAGTGGCAAAAGGGGGCACGAGTGTCTAGGTGGCTGAGGCAGCAATAGGGGGCAGGATGGGTGTCCCCAGGCCCAGGCCAAACATCTGCTCAGCAGCTCTGTTCTCAGTAAGTCTGGGCAACTAGGACTTGTTCGAGTCAGTGGCTGAGACAATTGGTAACAGCACAGCTGATAATAGTCTCTCTCCCTGCTTGCTGCCTTGTGGCTACCCTGCCATGGACTGTTCCTCCCCTGCCCTGCCACTCTGCATTGGTGCCAGCTGCCCATGTACAAAAACATCTATAAACTATGAAACAAAGCAAACTTTTCTTCCTTTAACTTGTGAGTGTCGGGTATTTTGTCTCAGCAACAAGAAAAGTAACTAAGATAATTAAGTAGCAAAATCTGATATGAATTTTCATGGGGCCATTTACGGCCTTTATTTTCCTTAGAATAAATGTTCAGAAATGCAGCTCTAGAAATCTTGATGTCTTTATGCAGTGATTTCAACCAAGGGAATGTGAGGCGCACATCACCTGCACTGTGTTACCTGTCAACAGTCTAGAGCTTGTCTGAGCCCTGGCTTCTAGAAAATGGATGGCGAGTTGTACAGTTATTCTTATTTTACAGGTGGGAAAACTTAGGCTCAGTTGTAGACTTGATGTGCCTTCTCTTTGGTCATGCGGCTTGGAAGTGGTAACACTGGGCACAAATGCCACAGCTTCGGCTTTTTAAATGCCTCTGAAGAGCCCAGCATTTCAGTGGGCCTGGAGGTGGGAACTTCAGAAGCAGAGGAAGTGGTCCTTTGATACTGGCTTTGGCTCTTCCAGAGAGCAGGCCTTCTGCCTGTTTGAACGTCTATTGAGAATGATTTCATGTCGCTCCTGCGCAGGGGTTGTGACTCAGGACCCAGCTTCAGGGCACCAGTCTTGCTAGCTCCTCCAATTGTGTTGCAGGACCTGGGAGGCCAAGCGCCTATCACCCAACACGATGTGAAGAGCAGCCCTGGGTTTGGATCTCTCCTGGTGGGTTGTTTGAAAACTTAAACTGATGTGGAGATCAAGACTGTTTGACACTGAATACTGCCTCCTGCTGGTGGATGTGGGATTCGCTTGTCCAGCCTTGCTCAGATGCTGTTTCCTGCCATCACCACGGGTCCTGGCTGCACTGGAGTTTTGGCTCCAGTTGTTTACCGTGTGCCCACCCAAGCCTGCTTTCCTCACCCAAGAGGGCTCAGAGACCCAGCTATGGGAGGCCCTGTCCCATTCTCTGCCCCCTCCCTGGCCACACTAAACCTGAACTTTCTTCTCAGACTCAGCTGACTGTCACCTGCTCCAGGAGGCCTTCCCAGATTCTACCAGTTTCATCCCACTGACCGCAGCTTCATGCTTCTGAGTCTTGGCTGCTATGGTGTGGGGAGGATGTCACAGCTCCGTGGTCCTCCCCAGCACACCACTTTGTAGCTGCCGTGCAGCAAACACACGTTGGAGGGCTGAGGGCTGGGCAGGAAGCTGAGTGTAGCTGGAGGGGCAAGGCTCCATGGAAGGGATTTAAGAAGAGGCTGTGATGGGTGTCGTGGCAACACCTATCATCCCAGCACTCTGGGAGGCTGAGGCAAGACTGTGGAAGTTCTAGCCTGGGCAGTTTAGCAGCTTGGCAAAACCCGGTCTCAGTAAAGGGAGGTGGGGGATGTGAAGGCTTGGAGTGCACTTTGGAACTGTCCCTCTTGCTGCCTCGAGGACAGTGGAGGCTGGTTTCACGGTCCAGGGATGTGAGGATGGGCCTTGGGGATGGGGCTTGGGAGGCTTATGAACTTTGCAGGGGACAAACTTTCAGTGAGTGCTGATCATGTGGGGAAGTCAAGGACACTGGGTCCATGATGTTGCCAAGAGCAGGTCCAGCTGGTGTCTCTGTCCTGACATGTAACCACCCTGAACCCTTCTCACCTCCCCTCTGCTCCCGGAAGCAAAACAGCCCTTTGGGTAGGAAGTCCCAGAAAGGGGGACTCAAGTCCAAGTTCAGAGAGGCCTCCTAGAAGAATCCCCCCAAATACACCCATCCATCCCTCCCTCCCTGTACCTCACCCTCGGTGCTCAGCGGGTGTACTTCATGATGGTTTGAAGTTTTGGAGACACCAACGTTCTCCAGGCTCGCCAGTCGTGTGAATGGCCGCACAGTAGAAGGTGACAAGGGCCTCTTTCACAGGCCCTGCTGGGCAGAGCTGGCCAGGAACTGCGGGGAGTGATTCGTGAATCAGCCTGTGTTAGGCTGTGAGTCACTCGAAGTCTCTTTTCTGCCCCTGGGTCTGATCCATCAACGGCAGCAGCCATAGTGACTATACATGGCCCTGGTGATTGCATCATGTTGGTGACTCAATCCTCACTTGTCCTCCTATAGTGACAGACCAAGTGTTCCTTCAGCTGAAGCGTACAGGACTGTTCTAACCAAGAAGAGCTGGTGATAGCAGAGTTAGGTGTCACATGGCACAGAGTTCACAAAATAACAGCAGCAAAGAGCCCAAGAAAGAAAACAAATCAGGGAGAGTGATGAGGGATTGACTTCTGGAAAGAAGTGACGTGGAACCGAAAGACAGACGAGAAGCAGCTGCACACCAGGAAGAGGGAGCAGCCAGCACAAAGGCCCTGCAGTGGGTCTGGGATCCCAGCAAGAGAATGTGTGTGTGAGAGTCCTGGGATGTGACAGGTGACGAGCACCCAGGGAACCAGTGATCCCTGAAGATGGATGCCACAGGAAATCTGATGCCAATGTGGGTGGCTCTGGGACTCATCGGTGAGCAGCTGCCAAGATGGTGACGTGTCTAGAGAAGTAAGAAAATTGAAGAACCAAGTTTTACTCATCTGTGCCCCCTCTAAGAAGGATGTTAACACATCCCTCTTTTCCAGAGACAGTGAAGAGCCTAGAGACCATCACTTGTCCTTGAGAGGCCACTGGGAAACTGGAGAAGTAGGCATGGCACAACCGACAGGGGTACAAAGATAGAGAGTAAAAATATTCTGTATCTCTCAAAAGGTTAACAGTAGGGTGGAAGATAGGAGGCATGTATCAGCTATTTACTGCTAAGTGACAAATGAGTCTAAAAGTTAGTGGTTTAAAACAACCAATGTTTGTTATCTCACCACTTCCTCGGATCAGAAGTCAGGGTGTAGTTTAGTTGATGGGTCTGCTCACCAATCCCGCAAATAAGAAGATGCTTCCAAGGTGTTTTCTGGGCTGCAGGTATCTGAAGGCCTGTGGCTCCCAAGCTCTTTCCTGGGATGTTGGTTCTGTGGACTATGCCCAGGCCAGCTCACTGGGTGGCTGGCTACTTCCTGAAGGAGTGAGAGATGGCCAGGAGAATAAGATGGAGGTCAGCCTTTTGTCTGACCCCCCTCAGATGTGACACCCCAGTACCCTGCTCACATCTTGTACACTAGAAGCCAGCTGATAGATTCAGCCCATAATCCAAGGCGGCACAGAGTAGTCACACTACCAGGAGGAGGCAGGAAAGACTTCCTCGAGGACAAGACAGTCTTGTAAGAGCCCAGAGCCAGGCAGATCTTCCAAGCATGGGCAGTCAGGTCCCATGTGCGCCGGTGCAAACTGGAAGGCCTACTGGGAGGATGGATGTGGTTTTCCACTCGCATAACTTAGCATAGTGCCAGCTGCAAAAGAGAAGCCTAAAAGCCTGTAGCCACCATCATCGCTGCTATTTTTCTATCACCAGGGAATCATCTGTCCCCTTGCTGAGCAGTCTGTCCCTTCAGGCACCTAAACCTAAAAAGGTTCTACATTAAATAAGAGTGGCAAAAAGCACAAATGTCCTCACATTTCACTGAATGAGCTAGATGACAGTGGCCTGAGAGATCCCCAAGTCTTTGTCCCCCAAATGCATTTTAGGCCACACACTATTGTAACAGTGTTTTAGGACACAGGCCAGTCCCACTCTTAACTTTTTGGTGGGTTGAGACAACTTGAGCACAAAGCTGCTTAATGGCAGAGCCAGGACCAGACCAGGCGTCCAGGATCCAGCTCCTCCCACCTCCTCACTGCGGAAACCCTGCTAATGGCCTTCCCCTCTTGCAAGGTGACAGCATCCTGGTTCAGGGTGGATTTGCCTATGCAAATCGCTGCTGAAACAGCAGTCATGAGCCACCTTGAGATCCACAGACACCCACACTCAGTCCTTTTCAGACCCTCAGGCAGCCAAACACATGCTCAGAAACCCTGCAGCAACCAGCATCCTGTTCAGCCCAAAGAAATGGCATGCCTCGGAATAATGATCTAAAGCCGCTTTGTAAGTGCTGAAATCTGATTGGGTGGTAGACACGTCAGTCAGGCATTTACTCGGCAGAGAAGCCGCCCTCAGAGACGACTTCTGAAACAGAGTTTGTGAGCTCCGGAACAGGGTCGTCCAGAGTGACATCCCCTTCACCACACTGCCCACCTTTTCATTCCTTCGCCTGCTGAGGGCAAGTGTCTCAGAAGGCCACACACTCTTGGGACATGTCTTGCAGACATGATAGAGGCAGCCCGCCTCCTCCGAGACAAAGTGTGGTATAAAGGACTCGTGCCAGGGCTAATACTCAAACCGCCATCTGAGGGCTGGAGTAGAAGCAATTATTTAAATATCATTGGAAACCCTGGAATTTTATTTCTCCTTCTTATTCTGTACTAACTTTTTCCTCTGAGCTTCTGAACAGACTTGCAATTGTCAGTTCAACTTCCTTCATTTCGCCTCTCTTCCCCCACGCACACCATAGTCGAATGGAAAAGAAACTGTGCGGATGGGGCTTCTGTGGGTTTGTCAAGCCCCAGGGAATTTGAGCCCTTTCTCAGGAACATCTAGTCTGCATGGTAGGTTCTACTTCTGCTGCAAGATGGAGCAGGTAGAGGAAGCAGTGCGAATGGGTGTGGGAGTGTTAAGGATGTGCTTGGAGAGAAGATTTCTCTTCAACAGCTCACACCCTTCCAAAGGTACCCAGTAAATATTGCTAGTCTTATCCAGTCGGTCCAGAGTGTGCTTGATCCCCATGGCCAGTAGGTGGCGTCCTGGTGTTTGCAGTGCAGTGCCTCTGCTGCAGAGGACTCTGGAGAGAAGCCAGCCGCACTTCTTAAAATTTTTCTCATTATTTTAAGGTTTTAGTTTTTTTATTTTTTAAGAGCGTGGTATTGGCAACAACAAAAACAGATTTATGGGTCAATGGAGCAGAATGGAGGAGGCAGGAACAACTCCAGGAGCATTGGACTACCTTGTCTTTGACAAGGTGGGCTGATACTTTCCCTGGAAGAAAGGGAGCCTCTTTAACCAGGGTGCTGGGAAACTGGCTATCCATAAGCAAAAGACTAAAGCCACACCTCTGTCACGCACTAAACTAAATCTAAATGGATCTAAATGCTAACCTAACAAGAATGTTAACCTAAATGTTAAAAGAGAAACAAACACTTGATCCGCTGGAAGACAAAACAGGTGAAACTCTTGAAGACGCAGGTGTAGGCAAGCAAGAAATAATGCCAAGAATCAACAGATGGGATCATATCAGATTAAAAAGCTTCTGCATAGTGAAAGAAACCACTCACAGAGGAGTCTACAGCATGCGAAAACTTTTTACCATCTATTCCTCAATCAAAGGACCAATATATTGAATGTGAAAGGAGCTCAAAAAATGAGATTCCCCAAGTTAAAGATCCAATTAGAAAACAGGCAACTAAAATGAACATATTTCTCAGAAGAAGTATGGTGGCCGACATATACAGCCCCCTTCTCCCTCCCATGCTGCCTGCTGACCCAGGGAGGTTCTGCCGGCCACCGTCATCCTGTCCCACAGCTTTTCCTTGAGTCCCCAGTGATGTCACTCCCCCCTCATCAATCTCCCTTTCCCTGTCACAGAGCCAGAGTGGCAGAGCTAATTGAAACAAACCGTGGACTTTTATGTTAAAGCAGCCTTCGGCTGTGAGGCAGAGGCCGCTTCTGGAAAATGTTAACACTTTCCTATTGGATGCCAAACCTCTTAAAACCGAGCTTCAAAGGAAACCTCATCTGTAAAATGAGGGGGTTGGCAGATGCCACAGAGCCCTCTCCTCTGACAGCTCATGCCACTAAGAAAAGAAAACCCCGCTGAGCTCTGGGTCAGGGAGCCCACAGCTACTTCTTCTTGGTGCTTCTCAAAGTGGCTGTGAATCACTTTTTATTTTAAGCCTTGCAGCTGATAGATTAATTTCTGTTTTACAGGCCACGTTCCCTGCATAATTCCAAGAAAATCACTCCATCAGAGGCTCCAGTGACATCACCAGCCACCAGATAGGAGGCCCCAGGCTGCAAACCTCAGGCTCAGTGGCTGCTGGAAGACTTGGTCCCAGGTGGAAAGGAGGGTGTTGTGCTTGGGGCCTCCAGTTGTCACGGAGACAGTATTTCTCCCTCCTCGTCACCTTAAGGAGGTCTGAGCTTCACAGAGTCCCACCTACCGATCCCCAGACTTAAATTCATGGGTCCAATCTTGGGTCAGGCGAATGCTTCACCCCTGAGAGGTGGTGAAGGTGGGCAGTGCTCTAGTCTGCGGCCGATCTGACAAACTGAACTGGGGGCCAAACTGAGTATGGTCTGCACTGCTCTATCATTTTGGCCTGAAGGTTTATTGTTTTTGTTTATTTCTTAGGGAATTGCTCGACTTGGGTATTTTCCTGAGACCTTCTAAGTTCTTCAATAGGAAAAGTTAGAAGAAAAGCACTTTCCTTTTTTAAGATTGAGAGGAGAGAGGCTTACAGTGCATCTCCATCTGGCAGCCAAAACCATGTGTTCAGAGGCAGTGAGCCAGGAATGAGATGTACTACAGTGAAGAGCAGGAGATGGTTTGTAAGCGGACAGAGGAAGGCGCGCTCTCTCCCTGCTGGAATACTAATTCTTTCAGGAGCCTGCATCCTCCTCTTGGAGGAGACCTGAAAAGCCACCTCGTCCAGCCACCCAGTCTGTGTGGACTCCTTCCCTTCGGCCCCGGCAGTGCGATCAGACAGTCAGCTCTGTGTTCTCATCACTCAGGTGAGAACCAGGCTTACGTTCTGCAGACGGAGCAGAAATTGGCTTCGCTATAACTTCCAGCCGCCGGTCTGTTCCAGGAGGCCCTCGCAGGTAGAAAAACAAAGTCTAGTCCACGTCTACTTGGACAGCACCCTGGGTTCCAGGGCTGTGCGTACATGCCAGCGGGCACGGCGTCTCCCTTTTCTGGTGAATAATACCCTTGATTCTTGTAACCACCGTCACTTCATGACATTTCCAGACCCTTCTCCATCCTGGCCTGGTGCCTTCAGACTGTCCAGATTGTCAGCTTCTGTCTCACATAGTAGCCGCCCCAGACACAATACCTTCTACTGCTGTGTTGACAGGTTGACAGTTGGAAGGACAAACCTGCCGCTGCCAAGCTGATGTGACCTCTGTCACACCAGGAAGTGACTGCAGGCGCACATCCTGTCCAGTCATTGAGGAGAATCTTCAGGCAGCTGCAGGCCACTGTGGTGTGTTGCCTACCATGAGAACCACACGTCACAATGTCCCAAAATGTGTCCCTGAAGCCAGAGTATAAGGGAAGTGAGCTTTGCAGGAATCTTCTAAGGTCCTCTCACTGAGCAACAGCAAAATCTGGGGAACTGTGACCAGAAATAGACTGTTGGAGGTGTGGGGACACTTGAGAAAGTTTTACTTCATAGCCCCTGGTTTATGGAAGGCATCTAGCTCTGAAATTTGTTGTTTACCTAGTCAGTTATCTGTCCATCTCCCCAGCCAGCCTGCTTGTTGAACAGCTACTTATCAAAGGTAGTGGTAGTAGTTTTCTCATCGCTGGGACAAGCATCCAACACCTGCAGCTTCATGCGGGAGAGGCTGATCTTAGCTCATAGTTCCAGTCCATGGTCAGCTGGCCCCCAGGCAGGAGCAGCATGGTGGAAGCACCTGCGGAGCAAAGCCATCACCTCTTAACAGCCCAGAGGCTGAGAAGGGAGGAGCTGGGGACAAGAATAACCGTTCTGAGCCACATTCTCAGTGACCCACCTTTTCCAACCAGACCCCACCTCCCCACAGCACATTCAGACTCTAAACTCAGCAATGGGTGGGTCCTGATGACCGCAGCACCCCATAATCCACTCACTCTCCATACACACGAGACTTTGAGGGGACATTTTAGATCCAAATTATAACAGTAATATTTAGGCTGAGTCCATCATGCATAGCAATAGCGAGAAGGAAGAGTTAGGAACTTGGGTGTGCGGGTGAATTATCTCATCAAGACGACCTAGTTGGTTAGCACGAGATCCAGACCCCCAGAACAGATCTATCTCTAGCTCAGAGCTCTTTCCAAGGCACCAGGTGTCTCACTAGTAAATGACTAGCAGATGCACACTTCAGGGGGCCCTGTCTTGACAGAATCGCACTCAGATATTGCAGGTGACATATCCGGGTGCTTGCCATATTAAATCAATATTTCACCACTGAACAGCATAATGTATAAGCCAGAGGTAAAATGCCACTCCTGCCTGTCTTCCAGAAGCACATCTCTCCTCAGACCCTCTCACCAAGGCTTTCCTTTGCGACAGTCCCCCCCAAGTGTCTCTTAGGATTCCTCACGGAGCCAATGCAACTTGCTTTCCTGCCCTTTAAGCTCTATAGTAGGGGTCCCCAGTCCCAGGGCCCCAGGGTCTGTCAGAACCTGGCCACAGAGCGGAAGTGAGTGGAGGGCAAATGAGCACTTTTGTCTGTAATAACCGCTGCTCCCATTCCCCACACGGTGCCTGAGCTCTGCCTCCTGTCGGATGGGAGGCAGCTTGAGATTCTCCCTGGAGCAAGGTCCCACCTGAGGTGTGCTTCAGAGGGATCCAGGCTGCTCACGCCTTTGGATCATCCCGAAACCACCACCCTCCACACATACTGGGTCACAGCAAAACTTTCTTCCGTGAAACTGACTCCTGGTGCCATAAAGGGGGGACCGCTGCGCTTTAAGGTCCCCTTGCCTTGACTTCCAGCGATGTCTGCCTCCAGAATACTGGGCGAAGGGTAATGAAACAGGCGCAGGAAGAGAAACGCTGCCTGGGCTCACTCCTGTGGAAGCGGATTACTCAGAAGTAGAGGGTAGAATAGGTGTCACTGGAGACTCGAAATATGTGAGGAGATGGAGGGAAATCGGACAATGAGAATCAAAACACAACCAGCAAAGGGTAAGTTCTCTGTTCCACAGACGGGATGGACTCTGGCTGATAGCAGTTTATTGTGTATTTTGTGAAGAACTGGAAAAGCAGTTAGAAGGTTCTCAACACAAAGAAATGATAAATGTTTAAGGAGATGAAAATGCCAATCTCCTTGATTTAATCATTATAAATTGTATATGTGAATGGAATTTTTTATGTTATTCAGTCAAAGTGTGCAATTATCATGTGTCAATTAAAAGTAAAAATAAGAGACGTCCCTTCCACAGTGTTTGCTGATGCCACTCATCTCCTTGGCCATGGACATCCTCCAGGACCTGCCTTCGTCCTCTCCTCTCACTGCAGGGTGCTCCTTTGGGGACTGACCCTTCACCGAGCCTCCGAGATCACCTCTCTGTAGAAAATGGACATTGCCACCTGGAAGAGTCCCCTCCCAAGAGCCAGCTGCAACCCGGATGTCTCCCTGGCTCTCCTGACGCTGTTTTGAGCCCAACAGGGCACCACCAAGCTGTTCTTGTCCTTACCACATTCCCAGTGACCCTGCCCTGTGCTGGGCCTGCACCCCCTTCCCACAGCCTCAGCCCCGCCCCACTCTTTGCCTTCCGCTCAGTTCTGCCTTAGAGTGCAAAACATTGAAACCAAATTTGATTCCCTCTCTTTTTTATGCAAGTCATCTAGAAAGTCATTAGGGATTCCTCCCTCAGAGAAGTTTGATTTTATTCCTTCTTCTGTCACTCTGTTCCTCCATCCTGTTGTGAATCGTCCTTCCAGGAACTCTCTGCCTTGCTCAGGGACAAATACATTGTGGTCCAGGGAGTTTGGTGCGATGCCATTGCTCAGCTAAACCTGCAGGTGCAAAAGCCACATCAGACCAAGGCTCTGACATGCACAGACCACCAGCCCCTCTCCTTCCTCTCCCCGGTGATGCAGGACAATGATCAAGCGCCACACCTGCTCACAAGTCACACAGAGATGCTCCCAGGGGCTGTGCTAGGGAGCCCTCGCTGCTCCTGCTCCTTTAGGGTGTGGTCTTTTCTTGTGTGTTACCTTGAACCCCGGGATAAAATCAGATCCCATTCAGGACAGACAGTCGGAGGCTCCTGGCTCCCGGAGCTGAGCCCATTTCCCCACCAGGTGGCCCTGACAGCGCCTCCCCACCCCCTCCCTCTGCTCCCAAGGCCACTGTCCAGTCTTCTCGCATGGTTGTGTCCAAAAGCAGGACATATTAGGAGGCACTAGATTAGCAGTTGTCTTTAAGGACATCAGTGCCCAGGAGAGAACTCCTGGTGGGTGGCACTGGGCCACACACAATGGCAGCAGCCCAGCGTGACCAGGCTCCCACAGAAGCTCATAGCTCTGTCCTACTATTTCTGTCTGTACTCACACTCCCAGAGTCACAGGAGCCCTGAAGGAAGAGGAACTTCAAGGACCACCCAGGGCCACCCCCACTGAGCAGATGGGAAACTCAAGGCTCAGTGACACCCCAAGGGCTCTCAGGGAGAGCAGGGCTGGAATCAGAATGGGAGGCATGGGAGGCCAATAATGCGTGGCCCAGGAGCTGCGCACCCAGAGATGCGGGCCTCACCCAGCAAGGTCGTGAGCTTTGTGTTCCCAGCTGATATCTGGGAAGGACCTTCTCCTGCCCCTCGGCCTCCCTAGGACACCTGGCCAGGATGCAGCGCTTTCATCAGCCCGGGGCATCTCCACACCTCATCCCAGACACACTCGGGTCCCAGAGAACACCAGGATCCCGAGAGTAAAGAAATGCCAACGCAGGGTGACAAAAATTGGACCATGTAGAAAACATTTCTTATGGATGAATTAACATTCTATGCACATACGCTCTCACACCAAACATAACAAAACAACCATGTTGTCCACAAATCTTAGGATTTTGTAAATATTAACTCAGAGCCCCAGGTGAAGGGACCCCGCAGTGAACTTGAGTTTCAAGTAATCAGTCAAAGGCTCCCTCGCTCCATCTTGTGGCTTCACACGAAACCAACTCACAAGCAGCGTCAGGATCCAGATGTGGTAACACACACCTGTGACACCAGCAGTCTGGGAGGCTGAGCCACGAGGCAGGACGATTGCAAGTTCAAGCCCAGCCTGGGCAACTTAGAGACTTAGATCCTGTTTCCAACTAAAAAACTAAAAAGGAGCTGGTAATGTACCTCAGTGTGAAGGAGTGGGGTTCAGTTCCCAGTACAAGAAAGAAAGAGGGAGAGGGAAAGAAAGAAAGAAAGAAAGAGAGAAGAGACAGAAAAAAAAGAGAAGGAAAGAAAGGGAACAAGATGGCGTCAGACAGGGATAAGAAAGGACCTTGGGGAACAAAGGGCCTGGAGGAAATAGCTCCCTTGGCCCCTCCCCCCCTAAGGGAGCACCCCAGGTTCTGCACAGCAGGGAGAATGTGGGAAGCTGGGCACCCCTGGGACAGTCCAGGCCTGGCTGGCTGAATGGGGCCTTTCTGCATCCTGCCACCTGCCACCTGGGAGGGACACGTATCCCACCTGAGCCACACAGAGCCCTCTTCACCCACGGTCACCATGACCTGTTCACACTGCTCAGGAAACATGATAAACACATCCTGCTGTGAAGACCCCACAGTGGGGCTCTTTCACAGCTGGGCCCCCAGAGCAGCTCCTCCCTCCACCTGGCAGAGGGGACCGAAGTGCCCTTCCCGGGACCCAGGGCCACCCAGCCCAGCCTAACCCTACTTGTGGCATTGGCTCAGTGCTGGGAGAGCCTGGAAGTGCCCTGGTGAAAGAAGGGGGTAAGAGATGAACCTTTTGTTTAGCGATTATGTGCCCGGCAGGCAGAGACCCAGGCTGGACCTTCCTTTTCGATGAGTTAATGCCATCTCTGAGCATGGGCACCTCCTCAAGGGTAATCCTTTTATTATTATTATTATTATTTTTAAAATTCAGAGTCTTCACACCGAGCTGCATCCTGAGCCCTACTTGATTTTTTCATTTTGAGACACGGTCATGCTGATCTGCTTAGGCTAGGTTTGAACTTGGTGATCTTCCTGCCTCAGCCTCCTTGGGCATGCTGGGATTATAGGTGTGCTCCACCACTGTAAGGTTAATGCTAAGGTTCCCGGTCAGCCATGCAAAGCTGTGACGGCCCAGTGTTCCTCCCAGATTTGGTGTAGAGGGCCCGGAGCAGCCTTGATGGGATCTCTCAGTTCCAGAATCTTTCCAGGGATGATCCTTAGGTTTGGATGAATATGGCTACCTCTGCCCCAACAAGTCACCAAGTGCAGGTGATTTCTCCCATGTGGGCGCCCTGAACGCACGCAAGGCCCCTGTCCCAGAGTTACGTCTCAGCTGTGCAGCCCCTAGAGCTCGCTCACCACCGGTTAGTAATTTCAGGTGCAGAGAGTAAATTGACTCCTTTAGTTGGAAAACTGAACTACAGCCTGTTGCTCAAGGTCTGTTACCACGTTAGTTAATACAAAGTCCTGCTCAGATTCTGTTTATGACTTCATGGCCATACTTGGCAGACAGTAAACCGCATGTATTTAAAGTGCATAGGTGGAAGAGTTCGGGCATGTGTCCACATCTGGGAACCCATCCTATCTCAAGGTCATGGACACATCCGTCACCATTAAAGCTTCCTGCTACCTTGTAACCCCTTCATGCCCCTCACTATGCTGCAGGAATTCAGCAGCACTTTCTATTATTCTAGATTCATTTACCTCTTCCTTCCCTCCTGTAAGAGAGCACCGTGCACTTCTTTCAGGCAACAGAACCATCTTGAGAGTCAGCTACATTGCTGCAGGTGTCAGTGTTCTTCCCTCAGCAGATGCTGAGCTGAATTCTTTAGTGTTGCCACCCTGTGACTTGTTTACCGATGGAGAGATTTTTAGGTTGTTTCCAGTTTTTGATTATTAAATATAAAATTCCAATGAGTCTCCACAAACACATCTTGGTATAAAACATCTAATTTTTTGTTCCTTTCTTCAAATAGAAGTGTTGGGTCCTATTTTGCTTTATTTTTCTCCTTCATCCCAACTTTACTCTCATTCTCCCATTCCACCTTAAACCCCCACCCGGAAGTTTAATGCATGCCGTGTGCGTGCGTGCGTGCGTGTGTGTGTGCGTGTGTACGTACCCTCATTCTCCAGGCAGAGCTGCTGTGTGGTAGAGTTGAGTCTAGTCCATGGAACTAGCTGTACACCTACTTGTACTTCTCACCTGTTTCCTGTAACTATGTATTTTTAGGTCAATCTATGCAAGTCCTACAGTGAGATGTGTGTGGCTTCTGAACGCCACGCAGCATGTCACAGCATGTCCCTCAATACTTTACTTACCCCTCTGTGATTTCAGCTCTGTCCCCATCAGTACGCACAGCAGTGAACACATACCTGGCCCCTTGTGAGCTGCACCAGTGCTGGCAGTTCCAGGCCTCAGGGCATACCCTGCCTGCCACCTCAGCTGACACACTGTACCACGTGCTTCGCTCATCCTGTGGTGCCAAGTGGCATCTTGCTGCGGTGCTTATTTGTCTAATTACTAATGAGGCTGTGCAACTTTTCAAGTGTGATTGGGAGTCTCTTTCCAAGGGTCACCAGTGAAGGTCTTATGTGTTTCCTCCCCCTTGAGATCGCCAGAGCTCTTTGCTTGGCATGAGTTGAGGTAGACCCCATGGGCAGTGCACACAGCTTTGGGTGGAGCACGATTCATCTCAGGCTGTACACACAGCCACATAACCTGCACACAGGTCAGGATTGAGACAGCCCAGGTCAGCACAGGATCCGTGCTCACCTGGGTCAGGAACCTCTGTCACCTTTGATCACCCCCTGTCTAAGTCTTCATACAGAAGGAATCTGACAGTAAGTTCTCCTTTGTATCTGTCTTGTCTCATCCCAAATTATGTCTATGAGATTTGCTTCTGCTACTGGGCATGGTGCTTGGTTATCCTTTTATGCTGTCACATAGTATTCCACAATAAGGCAGTACCAGAACTTAATTACCTCTTCTTGATGGGTATTTGCACTGTCTCCAGCTTGAGGTTATTGATAGAGATGGAGTTGCTGAGAATATTCTTGGTGCTGCCAAAAATCTCTCTAAAGTGATCCTGCTGACTTCTCCTCAGCAGTTTATGATGATACCTATCAGTCCTCATCCTCCCTAACACTTGTGGTTTCCACTCTCCAGTTGTGGCCATTCTGGTGGCTTTTGTAGAAGAGCTTTGTCTATTCTAACAAGTTGAGATATTGGCCTCTTGTGGGCTTTTCTGATATTGTAAATATGAATTTCATCTGTCGGTTATCTTAGTCTGCTCTGTATGGCCTTTGTCTTGTCTGTCAAATGGAGCCAGTACTATCGCATGGCTTTAGCACAGGGTTAGAATATGTTTTCAAAACTGGCCAACAGTGGGGCCGGGGAGTTAGCTCAGTGGTTCCGGCGCCTGTCTTGCAAGCACAGGGACCCGGGTTCGATTCCCCGGTAACCACATAACA
>PVIR01005638.1:0-70880 GCA_004026965.1 Petromus typicus | reverse complement strand
GGGGGGTGGTAGGGTGGGTGGGGCTATGGGAAAAAATGAGAATTAAGTTGTGTCTTATACTGGTACAAATCCCCATTATGGAGTGCAATCATGATGTGTATATTTAATGTACCAATAAAGATTAAAAAAAAAAAAGAGTAAACACCGAATTGTGTAGCCTAGCATAAGAGCTTCAGAATTTAAGAGAACATGATTCATTTATAATTCCTAAGTGTGAGAGGGTTTGGGTATAAAGGACAACCAAATGCTTTCTTCCTAACAGAACAGGATATGCTTTCAAATTTCAGACAAGGTCACGCCTAGTCTAAGAAAAGGCTTCAACATTTAGTTCAACTGAAGGGCATAGGTTGTCTTGAAGACTGTTACCATAGAGTATTTTAAAACTGATTTTTCGTCATCAGTAAGGCACTGGACTATGTGATCCCAATTTTGTGACATCCATTGGAACACAGACAGCTCATCACTGGGAGGAACATGAGATAGCCATTGTGTCTTACTAGACCGGCCTGTGCCCCTTTCAGCCATTTCCACAAAGTTATCGTAAGCCATCCAATCACATTGCAGCTATAGTCTTCCAGCAGCAAAATTCTGAAGAACAATAGTTCTTCAGAAGAACAACGGGGAACAACAGAGTAAATCACTCTACCCAGTGTTCATCAAAGCAAAAGCATTTCTGTAAACATTCAACATTATTACCGGCTCACACCCTTTCAGAATAAATAAGTTAGGATGAGGAACTGAGTAATCAGTGCCCCATAAGCAAATGGATAGAAAACAAGTGAAGTGTGAGGATTCACAAGTATTAGAAGCCACCAGGTCCACTGGCAGTGATGGATAAACTAAAGGAGATGGACATTCTGTGGATAAAAATATTGAGTGTACTGGGCATCCTGAAAATAGCTGGGAAGTACAGAGCTTTGCAGTACTCACACTATCCCTATCACTGACCTACTGTGAGGGAAAGACACCTCTTTCCTGGCAAGCTTCTCCCACTCTGCCATTCTTCACTTTGTAAGAGCCGGCCATCTAGTGCCACCTGTGCAGAGAACACACAGGAAGGGCAGCGATGACTGCCAGAGGAAAGCGTGGGAGGCAGAAGATGAGGAGTCTGTATAGGAAATGACTGTAGACACATCTGATCAAAATGTAAAATCTGACATTTATCTGTTTGCAATGCTGCAGAGAGGTGGTCCTGCCAACCACGGATGGGCCAGGAAGCAGTGGTTTTTCTATTAAGGGTAAATAAAATGAGGGTAAAATTTTAAGTTGAGGAATTTTTCTGTTGCTAGAAGGCAAATTACTACATGCAGTAGTACAAAAGAACAGGGGTAAACAATACAATATGCTGTGAATTGCGAATGCATGTGTGGTAATGTCATGAATATATTAACTTCCTTCATTGTCAAGACAAGTGACAGAGGCTGCCTGAAATTCAGAGAGGAGCTGCCTGTCACTCTGCAGCTCAGGCGCTTGGAGTCACATCCCTCCTAATAACAAAGTCTATTCTGTTTACATTTGACATGGTGAGCAAGAAGGGCTGGGTTGCTTTTTTTTTATCAGGAAACGAATGAAGGCATGAATGAGTGAAGGAGTGAATGGCTAGCCGGAGTCTCTCCCCAGTCCATCCTGCAGCTACCCATCCTTCCTGTTTGTATAAGAACAAATCACCTCTGACAGGAGCACATTTAGATGAATTTTTTAATATTTCTGGCAATGGGCTGTATTTATTTATTTTAACTATGTCAACACACTGCATATTTCTGACTCTAGGTCCCAGTGGTGTTTAATAAAAGAATCCTGAAAAGCACCACAGTGTCAGAATCGGGGGTTGGAGCAGGGTGGGGTTTAGAGACTAATGCAGAGAAGAGAATTTCAGGGTAATGCTGGTGCGAGTTGGTGACAGGTTCACATTAGTTCTGCTTGGACTGGAGGGTCTGTTTTTCTGGCTGTTTCCCCTACCTCAATGTGTAACTGAGGCAGGGAGGTAAATATCCCGTTGTGCTTAATAGCAGAATCCTGAGAAATGTTCTCAGAGTGAGGGAAGGAAAAGAGCCGGAGGCAGATTATTAGGTTGGAATTAAAATGCAGACGAGATTCATTAAATTGTTGACCCTCCCCCCCACTCAAAAAAAAAAAAATCAGGTTGCCATCTTAAATTGACAGCATTAGAGAGGAATTATGTGTGCTGATTAATAAGTGAATGTTTTTCCCATCGAGATCGCGGCACCTGCTAGTTATGTAGACATTGAAGAGGCTCTCCAACTACAGTGTTTCTGATAATAGCGATACCGTGAGCTGGAAGTTGTGCACAAGAGTCAGTGCAGGAACACATCATTTCCTTACATGGCTGTGATGTTTAAAAATATTGCCACTGTTCTTCTTGCCAGCTTCCTCTGCACCTTCCTCCACACTCTTACCTGGCTATTGTGTGCAAAAGCACATTGTTTACTCGTATCAATACAGCACAGGAAATATATAGTCAAATCAGAAAACGCCAAAGAGAGTGAATTCCAAAGCAAGACAAACAGGCAGCCCACCATTTAGGACCACATGATAGAAAGTGATTGCAAAACATGTGTTATTCTTTCCAGGTTCCAAGAAAAATGGCAATTTTATCCAATTTGGGTGTTTGCCAAAGGTGCCATTTCACCAAATGTAACTATGGCCATAAAAAAGGGAGCTTCAGAGTAGATTAACTAGCTTTGCTGTACTATAATGGTGCTTTAAATGAGCAATTTGAGACAATTAACCTGGAACAGGCACTTCTGAGTGCTTTATTCCTTCAACAGTTTTGGTTCTTCAAACAAGAACAGAGAAAATGAAAATTGGCTCCTTCCCATCCTCAAATCTTCTGTATAACTTTGTGGATATGCATATGATCCATAAGGAGCATGTAATGGGAAAGCTAAACTATGTAATTTGGAGATGTAATACTCCATCAACCAAATAAAATCATTTAAAAATTAATGGGTATTTAGGTGGCTGACTTAAGATAAAACTGTGCTCCATCTTTTGGTAATGCTCACTAGCTCTTCCCTGGGTTGTAAGGCATACATTTTCCCTCCATGTATTTATTATTTACTATAAAGTATGGGAGGGAAAAGATTATTTGGAATTAAATGGAATTATGAAAGTATTAAAATGCTTTCACACACTATCTAGAGGTAATGTCCTCTCATTATATTTAAAAATAGCTAGACAGAGGAGAACCAAAATAAAATGCATCTAGTAAACAAGAGGAGACATAAGAACATACTAGAAAACTATCTAATTTCAAACCACACAACCAATATATGAGTACCTACTATGTGCATGTGATTGTGATGGATAGGATAGTGCTAATAGCAGCTATTATTGTTGTTATTATTATTAATTACTGTTATAAAAGTGCTCTTCTGAAAAGGATGATCTAAAATGGTCCACAGAATGGAGCAGGGTCAGAGCATGCAGAGAATTTTATACTAATTGAAGTGTCCCATCATGTGGGGGCCAGTGGATCCCAGAGGCCAACCTCAAAAACTGATGGTTCTAGGAAAAACAAATATTACAAAAATTTATTGATTCGAGATTTGGAATTCTTAAATAGTAGGAGACAGATTTTTGAAACTTGGAAATGGAGTAAAAGATACCTTCTTCCTATTGAGAGTTGAGGTTTCCTTAATGATGTATGACTTTTTCTTCAGCTGCCTGAGTTTTAAGCACCTCACCCAGAAGTTACATCTCCAGTGTAACTGGAGTATTGCATCTCCAAATGTAATCACAAAAGTCTACGTATTTCACAGGACCAAGGTGAGCAAATAGAACATAGAAGGATGATTTCGCAGGTGAAAATATGATTTCACAAATTCACTCTTTCACATTGTTAAATCCAGTTTTCCATTCTCTGTCTTGATCTTTTCTCACAATTTTGCAGCATTAGACATGCTTGCTCACTGCTTCCTTCTTAGAACTGCCTTGGCCTTTGAATATAGCTTTTTCCTGCCTTAATGATTCATACTCCTTAGATTGCTCTGCAACACATTTTTCTTCTTTCAATCTCTAAATCCAGCTTTTGTTTTGAATTTGGAGAAAGGGAGGAATCATGATGATCCCTTGTGTAAACAAAATCTGAAATATCACCTCTACAGATGATCTTTGTTCTCCATAATGAGTTGCCCAATCCACTCATTCATCTGACAAACAGCTGTTGAGCATGGTGTATATGTTAGATTCCAACCCAGAGAGATTATACACATACATACTTAGAGCTGTACACCCAAAGAGACAAAGTACACATTGCAAAGGTATGGGCAAGCAAGAAAAAGTACGAGTTTTCCGAGTAAACCAATAAAATTCTCCTACCTGCAATTAGTACCTTAAATGGTTGAACTCCATTTACCAACCCACTGGATTCCAAAGCATGTACCCTGAGAACTCGTCTTTGGGTCTGTATATCATACCCTATGGAGCAATAGCCCAAAGGTGGATACTTGAAATGCTTATCCAAGACAAGCAGAGAGTGCAGTGGCTCAGTGGGTTTGTGTTTTTCAGAATGACTATGAAATTGGTGATGCCGGGTGGATGTAGTTACTCTCATCTTCCCCTAGGGCCTATGTACATTTTTTTCTTTCTAATTTGTCCATATTTACTCAGTATCTTTGCATGGACTCGCTGGAGATAATAAAGCCTTTAACAGATTTTCTATTCTATTGGAGTTTAAAAGTGTAATCAAGGCAGCAAACCTAGGAGATAGCTTGTAAAGCCAGGGCTGGAACACACTGAGTGAAGTCAGGGCCACGTGTTGGCAGTGTGGATTGTGCCCCCTGGTGGGCTCAACGTAGATACATGAAGAAAATATTCCCTGTTTGGGGCCAGGAGGAAAATGAGGACAAAGACTAGAAGACGTGAAGCAGCAAGGCCTGTTTATTCTCAGAATGAAAGGCGGCAGTGAAGAAAGCATGTTCAAGATGAGGATTAGGCCCTTGGGATCGGGAAGCCAAACTAAAAACCTTGGCCTTTATCCCACTCGAGTCAGGAAGCCGGTGAAGGTTTTTCCAGAGAAGATAATGCAATTAGATTGGCATTTATGCAGATCTCTGTGACAGCTGTGGGCAGGTGAACTGGACATGATTAGCGGGGATGCCGTCTTTCTCATAATGTGACTGAGCACAGCCAACCAGGAGCTGTTCAGCATTTTCCCTACATTAGGACCTCAGTCTTCATCTGTTCGCTTGGAGGCCTTTATCTGTTTTCACATTATTAGTGTGCTCCTGAGATTTAAAAATCTGTGGCCACTGATTTCTGGTTTGACTTGAAGCAAATTGCTTAACCTGACTGATCTGATTTACTTATACAGAGAAGAAAATATTATCTTTTTAAGTAATATTACTTCTTTTGGTTCCTCTCTCATTTGGGCACAGGAAGAACTTTTTACATGCAAAGGCTTAGCCCATAGCATACTTACCTGAGCTAATAGTAATGTTACTTTCCATAAACAATGAGACTAATAAACAAGCACATTTCTTAGCCACCTCAGGCTGGGAATATAACCATCCCTATATTTTTCAGGCCACTTGACATTTAGTACTGTAGCAGATTGTGCGTCCTTTGAAGCATATCTAAACCTTAGACCTAAATCTTAACTCTCACCTCTCACCTTGAAAAAACAGCCTCTACCAAAACTGTTAAGTACTGTTAATGACACAGCACAGCTTTGGATTGGCCCAATCAGAGCTTTGTCCATGAATTATACAGTACCGTTCCTCTGGGGAACGTGAAAACAAAGACATTGAATGACACACTCATGCCATACGTCAAGGTTGTGTCCTTTTGCAAGACATGCTGATGTTTTTTCCTATTCCAAGGTATGAGAAGTTCATTCTGAAGGGCGTTTACCAATAACAACTATGCTGGCTAACTCCTTTGAGGGCTTACTGCTGCAGTCATTGTGTCACGTGCACCTACTGTATATTTGTTGTGTGTTGTATGCATGTATCTATTCATTTAAAACTCATTTTGGTGTGGTGGAAATAATTTTATAGGCAGGTGCCTTTATTGTACCCATTTTGGAGATGAAAAACTGAGACAGAAAACGGTTGTGGACGCTTTACTGTCTGACTTCAAAGCCCCAAGGAATTTTTCTTTGATTAAAATAATATGTACTAAAATCACACATTGCTTCACTTATGTGTTAACTGATTGAAGAATGATCACCTTTCATCTTAATATTAAGATAATAATTTATGCTTTCTAAAAACCGACATAATTAAAAAGACAGTATACTTTGAAAATACTAGAATGTAGCCAAAACCAAAATTAGAGGTATTACCATGCTAAGTTGAACCACTCCTTCAGCTATTGATTACTAAAACAGAAGAAAACAGCACCTTTTCAAGTTTTTTTTTCCTTTCAGAATAATTGGATTCAAATTCACATCTGTAGCATTAAACCAGTATTTTCAACATTTTTTGCTACCCAATTGTTTAACCTCCATCTACTTCTCTGGCATAAATTTAAGCCTTTATTTGTGAATATTCGGATAAGCACTTTGCCTCTAACGGTATTGTTCAGGGCCCAGCATCATTGTTACAGCTGTAATTGTAACTATCAAGACACAGTTCTTTGTAATTAGAAAGTCAAGATGGTATTCAGCAGTATGGCAGCACAGACTTACATTTGTTAGGCTATTAGAAAAAAATGTTTACAGAGAAAACAGTGTCATTGTTTAGTGCTCTTAATTGACCATCTGCCTGGTAAAGAAATGTCCAAAGAAGGATAAATAAGACTATAGTACACTTATTTATTTATTTTCTTTGTGCAGTGAGGAAATTAGGAAAAGCAACAGAGGAGGCAAACTAGATAAGACATTGCTAAATCAGGCTGCAAATGCAGTCGTGCCAGGCATGTGTTTTGTTTTTTTTATTTCTTTTAGTGTCGAGACAAAGACCTCCCAAGCTTGTTGGGAGAAATATTTTAGAATGCCCTCATGAATTCCTTGGAAAATTCTTTCTATCCTTCTTCCTCACTGTTTTCACACCAATTTTCCCTACCTGGACACTGAGCTCTCACTCAACCTGCTTTGTTCCCCCGTATGAAATTTCTACAGATAAAGATGCCCTTGTCTGTGTCTTTGCTTCAGTCGTTCCGTTCTCCCCTCTCGGGATAGCTGGAGGGAATATCCTGGAAGCACTAGGTCGTGTGTTCCCACCCCCACCTCCCACTGCCCCATCCCTGTGTCTTTTGCTGACCATCCAGAAAGACAGACATCTCTCTCCGCTCTGAACTTCTGTAGCACGTATTATTTTTCCATTCACTTGGCAATGGTAAGTGACCTGTCTGGTGACGTTCTTCTGTTGTGCTGGAACTGCTATTCAAATTCAGCCTTGCCATTTGCATCCTCATATGCTTCTGTTTTGACTCTCCCCTTAGATTGTAGAGTTCTCTTCCTAAAATCATGCCTCATTCTCTTTGAATTCTCCCCAAAATGCCCATCACTTTTACATTTTCTTTTAACTTAATTCCAAAAAAACAGACTAGCTTTTGAGGTCCTATAAAATGCCTATTATTCAGCCTTTAATGAACCCACGTTGATTGGACTCTTAAGCCATGTTTTAATACTCTTTTACAAACCTAATGTGTACCTGTTATGTGCTAGCTTTCTGCCAAGCAGTGATGTACAAAGAAGAACCTCCTGCTGGACCTTGTCTGCAGTTGGTTGCTTCTGAGAAATTGTCTCTTGTGGAGTTGTGTGTCTGGGTGAATGAGGAAATACATCAGAAGGTATGCTTCTTGGAATTTGATGCAAATGAACAAGAACTGTAGGAGCTTTTCTGTAGACTTCAGAGTCCCAAGGTCACATTCATGGGCTCGTTGTGCTCCATCAGTGGTAGCAATCTCGTAGAGAAGGCTACTTCAGTTGTTACTGCCAGGAGGAAAACAATGTGCAGCACCCAGGACAGAAATGGACCCTATTTCAGTAATTTGTTTTCTATTCCATGTCGAAAAGCAAGGAGCAGCTGGTCTTGAGGAGATTATCTGTTGTGCTGTATGGATGTCCTTCTGTCTAGGGTCTGAAATGAATTTCCTCCAAAGACAGCGAGTGACCAGCTTATGCTCAGAGACCTGTCTCTTCCAGAATCACAGATGGAAGCCCCCATTACAGCCGCACACAGATTCATCACAATATGGAAACACTTTGAACAAGAAATGGAACAAAAACACAAAATGTGACCTGACCCAATACCAGCCTCAATTTTTAGATTCCTCTACTGGTTATTTCTTCTCTATAGTTTCCTGGAGAAAATACAAACGTCGTTGCTTAGCAAATGTTTTTAGACTCATACACACTTCATTTGTCACACATTTTTCTGTCCCAATATCTTTCCAACTCAATTTTCTTTGGAATTCTTTATATCCTTTAAACATTTTGTAGTGTTTCCTTGACAGCATGGAGGTTATACTGACCACACTTTATCAGAAGAATTAATATTGCAAGTAGAT
Organism: Petromus typicus; assembly: GCA_004026965.1. Lineage (NCBI taxonomy): Eukaryota > Metazoa > Chordata > Mammalia > Rodentia > Petromuridae > Petromus > Petromus typicus. Next base: position 62,402 of record PVIR01005638.1, on the reverse strand, counting down.
TTGCATTTTCCAACTGCCTTGTTATCTTAACCTTTGATAGAGGCCAGTTCCTCTTGGGCTTATCTCCTTAAAATAGTCTCCCCAGGATTTATTTTGTAGTTCATTTCTCTTTTTTACTCTGGGTATCAAATTATCCCATATCATTATTTACAACTTCCCTATATTAATGCAGACTTCATGTCAAACAACACAAATACATCCTACGTCCCATACCTTGCCTAAGTTTTCTCCGCAGTTGAGCTGATTAAGGCACCAGTCTTATGTCATTCACCCCCACTGGTACATTTTTGGCACACTCAATATGTACTCAGTAAGTATACTTTTCACAAAGCAGTTCACTTTCAGAGATTCCTAGATAGTTCCCTCACAGTGAGCACAGAGGAGATCATTTTATTGAATCTCAGGGTTTTGGAGTCTCATAGTCCTAGGGTTAAATCCCACATCAATTATTCAGCAATTAGAGGACTCTGAGGAGGTTTTTACTTCCTAAGTCTGTTTCTTTAACCTCAGAATAAAGATAATAATACTGACTTCTTTAGAGTAGTGATGAGCTGGTGTTGAGACAGGCTCTATGAAAATATAATTTCAAGTTATATATTCACATACAATGATTTTTTCCACTGAAAGTACCTAAAAATTATTTGTGAATAAGTGATGTCTTTTTTAAGAGGAATGAATGGGACATTTTAGAGGAAAAAATACCACATGTACAAATCTCTTTATTTTACTTGAAAAAACATTCCAGTGGGTAGGAGATTCTTTTAAGAACACCAAGTGAGTGAAATTCTCAGATAAGACCTAACTCAGCGGACTACTAGGCAGGTCCTCTTTCGAGACAGTAGAGATGGTGACCACCTGTCATCACATTTCTTTCCTGGACAGTGCAGAAATATCTTTGAGGAGGATAAGGGAGTAGGTCAATGTTGGCCTTGGAAAAAGCCAAAGTAGTTCCATTTTCCCGTGAGCACATGTATGAAGATGCTACAGAGACTGTTCAGCATATGGGAGGCCCTGAATTTGTTCCCCTAATTCGAGTATGTGAGTGATTAATTGAAAATATAGGCACACTGAAGCTCAGAAAATTAAGCTATTCACTCTAAAAACCACCCATATAATGATGGGTAAGTTGAGGACTTAATGCCAAAAGTTTTGCAATGTCCAGACTCTAAACTGCAAGAAAAAAAAAATCACTGAGAGAATATGACTGCATATGTAACTTAACTAGTATTTTGCTTACTTAATTTAAATGTAAGTGGCTTTTGTAATTGACATCAATATTAAAACAAGTTTACTTTTATAGATAAATATAATTTATTTAAACCTTTTATTATTTTTCTAACGGATTCATTTTGTCTAAGCTAAATGACAATGATGTTAAGTAAATAACACTACCTTGGACAGCAGAGATGCCTTTTTTCTTTCATAGTTGAATGAAACATACAATCCATCTGTAAACTCATAGCCTGAGTGTTCTGTACATAGAAGAGAATAACCAGCAGGTGTTAGAGTGCCGGTCCCAAATGTCCAAGGCTCTGTCAAATTCTACAGATTGAAGATTTCCCAAGAATAAGACCCAGACTTAGTGCTGTCCTGCACTGCTCCCTGCCCAGTACCCTCCTGCTATATGATGATTTTTCCTTTCAGGGGTTAAACTTAATTAAGTTGGTACTTGACTGAGCCCCAAGGCAGGGTATCTCTATGGTTTAGAGAACTCCATTCCTTGTCTTATTGTCCTTTTCACTGTAAAGTCAGCTCTGTACTATCTCCAAGAATTCCCAAGACCCTTAACTACCTCCTAGTAGATAGTACTAGCCCAGAGCAAAGCACAGGCATGAAATACATATCTGTGGAATAAACACATAAAATAACTAATTACAATGGGGTGTCATGTTTTGGTACCTTCAGTATATAAACCAATTCAGTCTTGATTCTCAGCTTAGTCTTGTAAAATGTTTTTGATGAATGTAAGCAAAAAGAAATGATGTAATGCCTTAGTATGGATTTGAGATAACTCAGCCAGATATATCATTTGGAAAAGTAAAGTTAAGGGACCCCAAGAAGCCCCAATGACTCTGCAGTTGAGTTTGCAACAGGGCTCACATTGATAACAGTTTCTTCTTCTTTTAGGCCTTATAATGAATCATGAACATCATCTTGTTTAGCTCCTTTACAAATTCTATGAGGCATGTGCTATAACAACAAGATTGTATAGATGAGGATTGTCTGGGCCACACAAAGCTTACTGAAATTAAAACACAGATTCCAACCCAGGGAAGTCAAAATGCCAACTTCATATACCTTGGCACCTTGGTACCCCAGTATCCCTTATGCCAACTGTTTTTGATTTTGTTTGTAGATAGTTAATTCTCCAAAGAAGAATAAAGGAAGGAGGAAAAAACCGAATAAATGGTTTTCTAGTAGGTTTGTATGTAAGCGATACTTTACAATTTGATATCTGTTTAAAGTGTGGGATATCATGCTACTTTGGGGCTTCAGCAGGTGAAACTTATGTCCACTTAACCATCAAGGACTTACATCTCCCTAAAAAGTTTTAAGAACAGGAAGCTCTTGAAAATAGCTGAATGCAAATGACCCTTTGGAGGAGGTTAAGACAACCTGTAACCATATGTGAAACTAGACCAAAAGAGGTCCTGAAATCAGCAGTAACAAAGCAGTCCTGATATTCTCACAGATTTTTAATACTTCTCTCTGGGAGCCTGGCTGGTTGCTAGAGAAAACAACAACTTCAAACACACGGTCCTCAGCACAGACTTTTCCACTTGTGTGCTCCCTACAGGGAACACTCTTCTCTAAGATTCCCACCAGGACCCGAATGACCTATCTCTATGCTGAAGCATGTGCTCTAACAGTGCCACCTCCATTAGCCCTGCCTGGACCTGAAAGAATCATCTTCTGTCACTTTCTAACCTATGACCTTGTACTTCTTTTTCAAAGCACTCATTATCTATTGAAATATTGTGTACGGATAGGGAAGTACTGTCTCCTCTCCACTAGTGAGCCAGATCTCTGAGGTAGAGCACATGTTACTGCTCACCACTGATTCCAGAGTCCTGGTTAGTTTATGTAAGATGGCCCTCAAAGACGCACTCCCTAACTGAGCTGAGCTGTAACACACACCTTGACAAGAATGCCCACCATCTCATGGATCCTGCTCACTCTGCACAGCTACTATAGGCTGACAACCTTCTAAGAATTCTGCCCAAGGGACTTTTGGTTTATTCAGAGGCTTAACTACTTCTTTCTTCTGCCTCCCCTCACCTCACAATCATGCTGGTCCAGATCTCTTCAGGAGCATTAGTATTTGCCTAGGATGTATTCAGGAGAATGCTCTGATGTATACGAAAAACGTCTTAGGATGGCAAACGGCTTTTCATCCCTTAGGTGATGGCAGAGGATCTTTATTAGGTCAGTGCCTTGCATGCGCCACAAGCCTCTTAGGGGGATAATCTTCGAAGCTCATCCCGTCACCCTTCAACTTAGTGCCACTAGGTGATGAGATATGCTTGGGCTGTCGTCTCTATCATCCTTGGGCAGAAAGGGCAACAGCCTCTTTTTAGTGGCAGTTTGTTTGGAGTCCATTTAGTATCTTCTCTTAGGTGGGAAATGTTTTTATTTTCTGTGCTGGGCCCCACGAGCTTGTTGATAGGTAGGCAAGCATTCTATCATTAGCTTTATCTCCAGTCAGCATCTTAATTTGGAAATGTTTGGTAATCACACCTGAGAACCCATGGAGGGCTCAGCAGTCATATAATATCCAAGAGAAAACTCCATAAGAGTCTGTGCCAAGTACTGTTTTCGAGTTTCCTGTGATGACAAAATCCAAAGAACTTGATATCAAAAACCCCAAAACATTTCTGACACCATTTGGAGAAGGTTGTTCGATTGATACACTTGTGTAGTCAAAGCCACATTCACACAGTGAGATTCCTTCCTCCTCCCAAACTGTTTTACCCTCCAATAGATCTTATTTTAAAGGTACCTGCCCATTTATTGTGGATGACGGACTAATAAAATGAAGTCATTTTAATAAACGCCTTATCAGAATATCCTATCTTCTAAAGTGGCAATGTGAAATTCCAACACTGGAGGAAGCATTTAACATTTTGACTATTTTAATACTTTTAATAAATATTTGCAATTCCTATGATAAAGCATCTCAGTAGAAAATACATTTCCTCCAAAATTTATGTGTCTGCTGGCAGGTGGCCATTTTCTAATTTTATGTCTCACTTACATACATTTATTACCATTTCCTAACTACCCATTTTTGCTCTTTGGGTCTAAGCACACTGTTTTCCTCAGAGTAGGGATGTATGTGGTTAAAACTGAGTTGCTAAACAGGAGCTTTTTGGTTTGCAGATTGGAAGGTCAGTCATATGGTCATAGCTCTTTGGGGGGGGGGGTTCCTTCAACATATATCTCTTTCATCTCTACATTTTGATTCAAGTCTTTATGATCTATATGAAACTTGAGAGCCCTTTCTCTGTTCCTTAATATGCAGAAAGGCAGGGGACAGGTATGTATTGTTATATTAAGCTTTGAGCTTACTAATGGAATGCTGCAGAATTTGTGAATTATTTGAGTAATAAGATTTAGAGAAGGTGAGAGAGGGAGAGAAACTAATACTAGGGTTAAGTAAACTATATTTCACATATAAAGTGAAGGTAGCTAAGGAATTTTTATTGTAAATCTGGTTGTAGAATTTAAAAATAACATGTTAAAGTTTTTTTTTTCTTAAAACTGAGCCTGTCTTTGTAGTTCAGGCTGACCCTCAGCTCACTATGTTGCCCAGGCTACTGTTGAGCTGGTAGCAATCCTCTTGCTTCTGCCTCCCAAGTCCTGGGATTACAGATGTGAGCCACCATTCCTGGCTTTGCAATTTGTTTTTCTTCTGTGTGCATCTATAATCTGGCTTGGATATTTACTCACAAAATTAGTGTGTTGTATGCCTTAAAAGTTTCAGAACAAAGTCCATTATCACTGCTATTTCCTATGTTCTTTCTTCTTATATGGTCAAAATCTATTCCCTTATCTGCATGCTGAATTTTATTCTCGATTGAAACAGAACAGAAATCTGAGTATTCTTTAGATATTTCCAAGTCTTTCTCATCTATTTGTTCATTTTCTTTCTTCCTTCTTTAACTCAAACTAACACTGCTCTAATGTATTTGCAAATTTTAATAACGACCATGGTTGTTTAGGAATCATGCGATCAATGCATTCTCTCATTTAAGTCATTCAACAGGCCTATGACTCTGATGGTCATTTCATCCCCATTTTATAGATCAAAAAGAGGCCAGGAATATGAGTGACTTGCAAAATCTTGCTCAGCTAGGAAGTCTCAGCACTGGATGTCAAACTTCTAAGTCTGACATCAGCAGCAAAAGTTCTGAACCGCTCACAGTGCTCCCCACTAAGAGTAGCTGTTACAGAAACTACAACTCTGTTTATCCCTTTTGCTTTCTACTTCTATTTCATTTGCCTTGGCTATTTCTACTCATATCTCTCTTACAAAATCATGAACTCATATTACAACCTACAAAACTTCTGATGGTGACTCTAGGCCCATCATTTATTCACTTCATCACTCACTTATTATTTAACCCATTATTTCATTTAGTCAGTAAATATTAGTGAGGCACACATGACATGTCAGGTAAAATTCAGACATTGAAACTATGATACAGATAGGAGTCATTCCAAGTTCTTGCTCAGTGGCTTACATGTCAGGCAATGGTGATATAACATAAACTACAACAGTGTTAAGTGCTGTGGAGAAAAGAAAAGTAGTGGAAAAAATTAAGAGAGAGAGGGATTGTTTTAGCTAGGAATATCAGTGACATGAGGGAGGATGCATTCAAGGATCAGATGCGGAGAGGTTGCAGGGATGCAGGAAATGCATAGTCATGCAAAAGAAGAGCCTTGCACAGAGCTTGAAGCAGGGCTTTGCTAAGCCTGCTCAGGAGCAGCGAGGAGACAGGATGACTGGAGACACAAAAGCATGCTGAGAGAGGCCGAGGGCCCAGGAGACCATGGTAGCCTTTTGCTAGTCGCTTCTACTCATGTCTCTTTATTTCCAACCACCCCCCAAAAGAGGATAACCCTTTCAACAATGCACTCCTTGCTGTACCAAAATAGAACATGCCCTTTCCACCTCCCTGACACCATGCATTCGGAAGCCCCTCTTCTCTGACCTTCAGAATCGTCTCATCCTTTAAAGCCTCATTCCAAGGCCACAACCTGAGTTGACACACCTCTTGCATCAGATCCTGCTGCAGATCCTTTCTCTCCAGGAGAAGGGCAGCAGCGCTGAGGAAGACCTCTGGGGTCAGGCAACTTCAGATCAAATCTCAATACACTTTGTTGGCTGAAGTTCTCCAGAGCAAATGAGGACATCTTTCCAGATTTTAGTTTGGTTTTGCTATTTTTAAATACAACAATAAGAGGACAATCTCATAAGGTTTCCATAAAGTTAAGTCAGACTTTCCTTGAACAGAGTGCAAACCCGACAAATTTTAGATTCCAGTGATTTTAAGATCCAGTGGTTTCAAGATCTAGTGGCCCTTCCTGATAACGCTAATGTTGTACTCTAATATGATGAGTCTACATCATCATTTTGCTGAATGATACTTCAAGCACCTTAGGAATGAGGACCAGGTATCATAGTACTTCCTGCCAGAGATGTTAATAAAGTGGGTTAAAATAACTTTGTATCCAACTTTCCATTTTAACATTTCATCTAAAATAGTGAGACATAAATGATGGAAGGATTTTGAGAAGTCTAAAAATAAGTGTTCTTCTTCTTTATAATAATGCTGAGATAAATGGCTTAGAAAGTATAAACAGAGAAGTCATCTTTATGATCTCTGGACAGAAAAGATTCCTTGACCAAGACACAAAAAGAAATAAACTTAGTAAGAAATTTAACTGAGTACAAAAATAATGTATAACTTTCAAGAAGTTATTTTCAATCCAATAATCAGTAAAGTTTTGTATCCAAAATTTGCATAAAACATATGCTGAGCTTAAAAAAGATACATGCCTACAGATAAAAAAACAGAATAAAATAGAAATTTTATAGAAAATATTACATAAAGTAGATAACAAATAAGAATGATCCAACTCTTTTGTATATTGGGAAATATATTAAAGATCACATTTAGGTTATTTTTTATAAGGAAAAACTTGCTGCAACCCCATTGGAAGAAGATTTGATATCAGTTTGTGAATCCAAGCAGTTTAATTCTTCATGGACCAGCAGCTCTGCTTCAAGTTACCTGAATTAGAGAAACTCTGTCTCCTGTGAGAAAGTAAAGTTAAATATGAGCATAAAGGTAGAGTCTTGCATAGGATGTATGTTCATTTAGAAAGAAGAAAAGACATCAGGGGTAGGCAAAGAGAATGGCCAGATGAGGAGGACAAGATGAGAGGGCAACTGTAACCTCTGTCTCCACTTTGATCTTGGATATCAGCTCTCAAAATTGTGAGAAAATCTATCTGCTTAAGCCACCTAGTATGTGGTATTTTGCTTGGCAGTGCTAGCTGACCAGTCTAATATACAGATCATTTGTAACCTATACACAATGGAATATTATATAGCAGTCAAAATGGGTGAATAACCGCTGTACCTCGCCAGCATGGGAATGTGCATTTATTGACTAAATCACACCATAAGAGACTATTTGCAACTAGATACCATTTTTTTAAAATCTTAAAAATAACAATCCACATGTAGTATGTAAGGATGTGCACATACAGATTGGGGCTTCTTTTAAAGCAAGAAAATAGTGAGCACACAATTGAAAACAGCAGGAAGATTATGGGCTAAAATGAGGAAGACATGCAGAAGTGATGCAAGTGCAAATGCAGCTTTCGAGTTCGATAATTAGTTTATGAACGCTGTATTATTTTCTTCAGATCTGTGTAGAGACAGTATGATTGCTAGTGAGTCTGGTGTCTGAAAGAGACCAATCACCGTGCTGTGCTGGAGTGGGCGAGTACTTTGTCCCTCACAGGCATGTATCTTAGGCCATTCAAGCTGCTATAACGAAACACCCATATGTTTGATGGCTTAGAACAGAAGTTTATTTCTCACAGTATTAGAGGCTGAGAGTTTCAAGATCTAGGTGCTAGCAGATTCAGATGGAGTGAAGGGCTGTTTTGTGATTCACAGATGAAGTCTTTTCATCGTGTCTACACATAGTGAAAGAAACAATAGACCTCTCAGGTCTCTCCCAGCACAGGAATCTCAATCATAAGCTTCATCCTCACAATGTCTTCGTCACCATTGTCCAACCTCACCTTGCCATCATGTTGGAGCTTCAAATAAATTTTCTGAGGTTGAGGCAAATATTTAGCATCACTATATATGGCTTCCAAAATTTTTTAATTTGTGATTACTTACTTCTGCCTTTCCTTTACAACCTCCTCTTTCTCTTTGTACATTTAACTTAATTCCTTATACACTTTCACACTGGCAAAAGAGTGAATTTCTTTTTTTGTTGTTCTTATGGAAAATATCTCACTAATATAACAGGTGTGTGAGAGCACAATACTCAGAATTGATTCTAGAGAAAAATTAATTCTGTTACTTATAATATTTAATTTGCATATGCAAAGTACCCCAGTTACTGAAAAGATAATTGACTTTTCTCTGAAGTCTCTCAGTCTACATATTAATTTGATCTTCTTTCTTAGACCCACACACTCATTGGAACTCATTGGTATTATCTGTGTGTACTGAGAGGAGTTGCAATATCAATAAGTTTGTCAAACATCATCATATCTGGTCTGTTGGGCAGAATTTGTTTATGTTATCCCAGTTCCATAACAGTACAACATTGAATAACTGCCTGCCAAGAATTTATGGATTCTTTTCTATTTTACAAGTCATATTTGCCTTTGAAGATTAGGTGTTCTTGCAAAATAGCTACATTAAAACCTTATAGTAAAGTCTCTAATAACCAAGGAAGCAAATTTTCTGGTGTCTGTCCATTTTTTTTTAAATCACATTTTAGGGGCCGGGGAGTTAGCTCAGTGGTTCCAGCACCTGTCTTGCAAGTGCAAGGACCTGGGTTTGATTTCCTGGTAACCACATACAATACTGGGTGTGGAGACTCACCCCAGCAGCAATCAGTACCACATACATAGTTTCAGGCGTGGTGGCTCATGCCTGTAATCTCAGCACTCGGGAGGCAGAGGCAGGAGGATTGCTGTGATATAAGTTTAAGGCTGAGCTCAGGGCCAGCCTGAACCACAAAGCGAGACCCTATCTCAAAACACCTAAATAAATGAATAAATAAATAAATAAATAAAATCACATTTTAAAAATACTTATTAATGTATCACATTCCTCACAAGATTATGGAACCACAGCACACATACAGAAGAGGCAGAGTTAACTATTTTTAAGGAATTTTCCACCTGATATGTACATATTGATGTGAGTTGAGGATGTCATAATGATGAGATGTGATATTTTCACATACAAAATATTACATTTTTGACATTGTTCTTTGGCCCTTTTTCTATTCTAAAATATTCATAGACAAATCATCCATCGTACTTCATGAAGTGTCTTCTGACCATCCTTGACACATTTAGCTTTAATTAGAAAGTTTGGTGTAAATTTTTATTCCAAAAGCTGTTTGGGTTGGTAGATGATGATGATGATGATGATGATGATGATGTTGATGATGATGATGACTTTTTATTTTTCTTTAGGAAATATTTTAAATATGAAATATGGTTTCAGTATTACAAATTCTTAGTGATTCCCATCAACACCATTGAAACCAGCTTGGAAAGTCTGATGCTTGAAACTAAGTGAGTTTTTCTTTCCCCAAACCTCTATCTGTCTTGTTGGCTGTTTGTGTCTGAGGAGAAAACACTAAGGAAATGATGGAACATTCATATTGCCAGAGAAATCATAATAAAGGGTTTCTTTCACAGGTGACTCTGAAATTCGTTGCACTCATTTCTCTTTTAAAATAAGTTTCCTCTGTTTCCTTATTCAGTGCTGTTCGTTTTCCTTTTGAAGCTAAATCAGTCCATCCCAAAGGCACGAATGCAAAAGCAGACTTCCATATTCTCTAATTATCTTTGGTGGAATTAGTGTCATCAAAAGAAAATCCCAGAGAAATCAACTGAAACAAGTAGAACAGGAAACAGTAAGTCATTTAAAAACTCATTTGTTGTGGCCGGGGATTTAGCTCAGTGGTTCCGGTGTCTGCCAGGTAACCACATAGAACAATTCCAGGCGTGGAGACTCATGCCCACCAGCAATCAGTACCACATACCACAGTGCCGGCTGGGTGGCTCATGCCTGTAATCTCTTCGCTTGGAAGGCAGAGGCAGGAGGATTATAGTGAGTTCAAGGCTGAGCTCAGGGCTAGCCTGAACCACAAAGCTAGATCTTGTCTCAAAAACAAAACAAAACAAAACAAAACAAAACACCTCGTCTGTTGTTGAGAACCATCCACAAGAGCACAGAGTTTGTACTACTACTCTCTGTAAGAATGACTCTAGCAGGGGTTGCTGGGAAGAATGAGTGAGATAGTAAGACCCAGAACAGGTCTTTTAGTTGTCCTATTGTGCTGTTTAAGGAGTCATTGATGCTGGCATGGAGGTAGAAGCAGTGCCTTTACAGTTGATTGTATCTATGCTCAGAAAATCAACATTTCCACAGTCAGGTATACAAATCTCTGCATTTGGATTTAGGCTTCTGTTTCCAGTGAAAATGTACTAAGTGTCACTATGGGACAGTGCATCATCGGGAATCCCCATTTTCTGTTCTTTTGTAATGAATTTTCATTTAATTTTTACTTTTGTTGGGTGAACCGGAAATCATAAATTCAAATGGGAAGGCCACTGGCCATGAGGGGAGTGTAATTCTGTCATCAGGAGGTCTTGACAAAAATATACACTTTTCCACAACTTGTGTTTATCAGAAACTATATTAAATTACCACTGGGTGATATCTGTTTTCTTGTGCATTATCCTATCTGTGATGATAACAATCGTGCTAATCCATTCCTCTTTTTTTTTTTTTTTTTTTTTTTGGTGACACTGAAGCTGAAGAGCCCCTCCAGCTAGCTTCTGACATCAAAGTGCTTCTTTCCTATCATGCCTCTTAAGAACAAAACTGGATTCCACTCTTTGGCACACTCTAATCTTTTCATTCTTATTACAATACTCCACTAATTTGCCTAACTCATTGCTTTTTAGCTTTGAAGAAGGGAAGAAGTAAGGAGCACTTGAATTCTGTCACCTCTGGCAGGGAAGGTCTGTTCTTCCAAATATTTCAGCTATTTCCCCCCTGCTGGTTCGCTGTCAGGCCTGTGTTCCTGTGAAGAGCAGATAGGAATCCATGCCCTCCCACCTTAGGCATCATAAATATCTTTCAGATAATAGATAATTCGCCAGATCTTATGCGTTCCTGTGCACTTAAAAGATTCTCAGTGTGAAGAGAAAAATGCGTTTTGATTTGAAACATTCCTCTGTTTTATTGGGGTGCTAAATTATACCCCTATAATGGAGGGGAAACTAAAAACTTCTCCCATTACTAAATGTCAGCTTTATTTCTTTCTTTCCCCCCTTCGCTAACCTCGAAAGAAACATCTGAGAAGCTACTCAGTTCAATAAACAGCAATATTTCCTATATGTAACCCCATGTTTCTGATATTAAACAAACGTGTGTGGGCAATATGGACCACATGTACATGTGTAAAGTAAGGAAATATGTTTATTAATACTAAATCTTTGAAAGGAAATGTGAAACCCTGCACAAAGCAGTCTACTCTATGTTAGTATGCTCTAAAGAATTAAAAATGTGACCTTCTCCTGAACATATATATTCCTGGGTAACATTTACTAGGTTTAATCTTGCCCTCTGCAACTGATCAGTCAGTTGTATTTTTTGGAAGACATTTTCTCCAATTTTGATTATTTTTTATGAGCTTTTCTTAAATCTCCTCTCTACGGTCTCTGTATGATTTATTTTTCATTATTTCTGGATCCTTCATAGTCCTGATCAGCTACTTTCACAGTGTATACATTTAGGATGACTTAGAGTCTATTTAAATATTATCTTACCTTCATTTCCTCTAAAGGAAATGAGATCAAAGACTCAGTGTACACAACGAGTTTGAAAGGTGAGGTGATCCTAGGAAACTTGAGTGGGGGAGGGTGTGAAATGAGACAAGGAGAAGAGCCAATAGAGTATTGTGAATAAGCTGACCTCCTCTGTGGACAGTGAGCTTCTGTTGCACTGAGCACATCCTGAGAGATTATGAGGAAGGAGTCTCCAAATAATTCCATACATGCTGGAGCAGCTGAGGCATGTACCCAACCTGTACTCCTCCTGGAAGTGGAGAAGAGCACACCAGGACCATGTCAACACTCAGACCTTCCTTTTTGCACCTTGCTATGGAGTGCATACAGATGCTGGGGGAATCTCCAGCACAAGAGAGATGCCCGGGCTTTTGAGGTAGAGACTTTTGAGTCTCCTTCGAACTGTGTCAGCAGCAGAGGGATTCAGACAGCTTGAAGGTTACCAGGCAGAACATGAGGAAGGGATGTTCAAAAGTCAAACTGGTGATGCAGATCTGAAACCTCACCGGGTAGAGGCCAAAGGGTAACATTGGGCTTACGGACATGTAGAGTTTAAATTCCACCCAGCAGTGTTACAATCTAAACAAATAATACCTGATGCCAGGGAAAGAAAATATATTTGCCAGTTTGTAACACTCTTGACAATAAGAAGGAAGGACAGTGTCAAATTTGAATGTCTATTTGTTCTGTCTAAAAGAAGCTGTGCACCATCTCCTTCAGCCACTCATTACCGTTTCAGAGGATGAGCCAATCTTGGTAGATTTTTCTGATTTTTTTCTGCATGAGATTCTAAAAAAGAAAAGAAATCTTTAAAAAATTTTTTTAAAAAATTTAATTTTGTAGAAAATATCTTAACTTTTAGGTACTATGTGAACTTCAATCATTTGGGCCCTGTGAAGGCCTTTGGTTGTATCAAGCTCCCACATATTGCCTTTGCTCCCACAGAAATTCCAGCGCCATGGGAATGATGAGGGCTCAGAACCTCAGAAGCAAGAGAAATGACTCATTTGTACAACCCTTAGTAAACTGGTTTCAATAGTGCATGCTTATTCCATAGAAATCACGTTTCTGAAAGAGCTAAAAATGAACAATGACCAGGAACATGCTGCGTGAGCTGAAGCCAGGCTTTCTCAATCACTAAACTTCATTTTCTTTTGAGCCTTACATTACCTTTGGGGTGGAGCGATGGGTTCCAAAATAGGTAAATAGTTTTTCACCCTTGTTAATATAATCCAGGTTAAAGCAGCAATGTTTTGCATTAGGGAAATTTAAGATAGAGCTTTGATCTCCTTCCCATTAAAATAAACTAATGCATTATCCTGACCTCAAAAATGTAGTCTTAATTAGGGGCCTTGAATGAGATAATTGACCTTGACATTGCCTTCAGCTCAGGGCACAAAGCTGTTATCAAAATGACTTACTGAAATGTAAGGCGTGCGGCAATAAGTACTATTTATTTAATAATTCTACATTTTAGAATTTTAAGCTCCCAGAATCCATAGGCCACAAAAGTAAATACTAACTATGCAGTGGCCAAGAAACAGAAAACAGTGTGTTGGGGTGAAATCTATGTTAAAATTATGAATAAGTAAGAACTAGAATCTTTGTTTAAATAGAAGTACTCTTTTATATTTTTTGACCTTCCTTGTTTCCATCCTAAAATTACTTGATGGGGGAAATGCCTCTTCTATGTATCTCAGAATTTGTGTTGTGGGGTTTTTTTTAAGAAAAAAAAATTAGCACAAACCTTTGAAAGAGAGGAATGCAGGAAAAATACTGTACTAAAAGTCAAGAGATGTCATCCTTAGTTTTCATTTCATCACTAACCAGGTGGCATTGGGAAAATATTTTCTATGATGATCTTTAAATTCCTTAAAACTTATATAATAACTGCCTTTTTTACTTTGATTTTTGTTTGTTCATTTCATCTTTTGCTTGAAAATCAAACTATACTTGACTCTTACTTGGGAAAACAATGGGCAAATATAAAAGGGGAAAAAGTATCTTTATACTTCTTAAAACATTCTTTCTGGTTCTCATTTCTCTTCTGTGACCAGCTTTCTCCCTCAGAATTCCCTCCCCATAACAATATATCACTTCATCTCACCAGAAATGTTTACTGTTTCCCCAAGTAGGGTTCTCATTCATAATCCCTGGTCATTTGTTCATCTCATAGTAAGAAACAGTTAACCAGGCACAATTCTTTGTTGAATTTGCTTTTAGTTGTATCAGTAAGTATTAGGTAACTGTCTACCTACCAGGCAAATGTTGGGATCACAGAAATGAATATAACAGTTTTTACCTCTTGGAATTCATAGGCTAATGGAAGAGATGGAAGGGTACATGGGGTGACAGGTCAATACAACATTTGTACGCTAAGACTCAGGTATGACCTTGCAAGCAACGTCTGATTAGGTCACCACACCTCATTCTGCTTTTCAACTCTTCTGCAGATGACTTCTGTTCATGCTAATTTAATGAGAATATGCAGCATTTCCTCCCAAGTTAGTGTCTTCCAGGAAATTATCTGTCTTTTCCAACTCTATGTTTCTTATCCCATCGTCAAATCACTACCATTTCTGTAGTTATACTCTCTGACTCATATGTCACAGTCCTTAGCTTTGATTGGGACTACTCCTCAGAACCCTTCCTGGGTCTTCCTTGCTGTGTCTGTCGAGAGACAACGACATTCTCCAGCTGCCCCTTTGTCTCTGGGTTTCAACTCAGTGTACTGGACCTAGTACTTCATGTTCCAGTAGAAAGAATACACAAAAAATTGCTCTGGGAACCAGAAGAAAATACAGACAATAACAATAATCACAAAGTGTCGTGGGGGGTAGGGTTTGATAGGAAAAGAGGAAAGAATGCATGCAGGCGGAGGGTTCAGCATGCCAAAAGTAGGGTGCAGAGTGGCCAGTTTGGAGTACTTGGAGAAGGGAGAGAGGCTCCATGAAAAGGTTACTTCTTCAGACTTGATCTGTTGCATTCCATGCCTTCTTTAGAAAGGAACAATGACACCCAGTCAAAAGAAATAGTGTTTTTCTCTCTCTAGTCTCAGAGCCCCTACTTCCCAATAAATATATAGAAAGGAGAGAAAGAAATTGTCAGGCAAAAGAGAAAGCTTTAGAAAGAATCTTGCTGTTGGGTTAATTTAACATCATCAAGTATCATAGCTATTAGTAGAAATAGATACAAAACTATTGAGGCCCCCCAAACTTTCTGCTCTTGATCTCAAAATCTAGTACATGTGTACGTATGCGCACACACACACACACACACACACACACATGCACACACACCACACACACACACACACACACACACACACACCAGAACGACACAACCACCCACTCCTCCCAGCACTTTCCTCTTGTCTCCAAAGCAACCTCATCTCAGATTGCAGGTGGCCCTGAAATATTTCCTTAACAATAGGAGAGATACATCTTCTGATTTTAACTTCTCCCTAACAGGAGGTAAAGATTTATCTTGACAAATCACTTGGGATTGCTGGAGGAATATTAATAAAATGTGAGTGTGATCCCTGCAGCAGTGAAGAGAATCCCTGAGAAGTTTGAAATCTTCCGTGGGAGATTAAAGATGGCTGGAAGAAAATGTGCTCTCCGGTAGTGAGCTCCCAGCTCAGATTGCTCACTATCCAGGAAGCTCTAATTACGAATACAGTACATGAACAGTGTGATAGGTCCTTACAATTGCAGAAGGCTTTTCAAAGATAATCTTTAATAGTTTATTTGACAACCTGTAAAATTATAGAAAATTATTAGTCTTGGGAATTACAAAAATCCCTGTAGTACAGTCAAACAATAAAATTATAATTACCTGTAGGTAATTGAAATTTAACTGTTTTTTATTGTATATTACACATCAATAGCAACATAAGTTCAAGAGGTTTTTTTTCTTTTTGCATTTTTGTAACAGAATCTGAGAAAATGGACAGCATTGTTGGGGACCTGTGAGTTCCCGTCATAGTACTGAGCTTGAACAATTTCGATTAAAGGCCCATGGTTGAGACTGTCATTAGACCTGCATTAAATTACATATCTGGAGTGTTAAAAAATAAAGAGTACAGTAGCTTTTTCTCAGCTACCCAAGGTAGGTAGTTAAGGCACTGATTATCTTTAAAGGTCTATTTTTTTCCTTCCACTGAAAGTCATTGTTTCTTTCATTAAACATAAAACACATTTAAGAACACTAAACTGTGCAGACAGGAATATTAGGATGGCATATTCCAAAGTACCTTTGTTCTATATTCATTGCTCTGGGTTGATTTCTGCATTGTATAATATGATTTTATTATTTAGCTCTCACTCAGGTGAACTGACAGAACTGGCGCTGCTCTTTAATTCTTCCAGGCTTTGGGTAAAATGGAGACTTGCTTTCCTTCTCTTCCTCATTAAACCACCCATTCTACCACCCTCTAAGAAAGAAAGTAATTAAAAAACATATGAGTGTCTTTAAGTTAAAGCAAGGTGCTGACATTTCAATTATACCCC
This sequence comes from Petromus typicus, assembly GCA_004026965.1. Taxonomy (NCBI): domain Eukaryota; kingdom Metazoa; phylum Chordata; class Mammalia; order Rodentia; family Petromuridae; genus Petromus; species Petromus typicus. The sequence goes on along the minus strand of PVIR01005638.1, from coordinate 45,759 downwards.
ATTGCTTCTCCTTTGAATGACAGAAAATTCAAAGCATTTTCAGGCCTTACTCCTCTGTTTCCTTTGTTTAAAAGGAACTTCTGGTTTTTCCCAGCTGGAACAGTGGTTTAACTCAGTGTAAAGACAGTAATCGACCTGTACATGGTTTTAAAAAAGTCACCTGCTAAAAGGCTTGTTCTTTTGTGGAAATTGTCTCCACCCTTGCTGCTCTCTCTCTCTCCCAGCTCCCTCCTCCAGCCCTGTCCCAAGCCCTGGAGCCCTGTGGCTGCCTCTGCTGACATCCCTACAAGGAGATTTGGAGAGGCAAGGACATCTTTTATCCAGACACAACAGCTGTAGGCTGAGTGCTCTGACCCAGTTCCACATTTATGATTTGAAGAGCAACGGAAATTTAAATCTGCTTCTCTTTCACCTGGAGTTTTCTGATTTTCACCTCTTTGCCTGGAAATAAAGAAATGGGATGAAAGAACTTAGAATGTTCAGAATTGATACAAGAAATTATCTAGCCTGCTTCTGCATCTTTTGTCCTGTACATAGTCTGAGAGTCCATTGTGGGAGGACAGGAAAGTTTCATCTGCCATGGCTACTACTGAGGATCAAGTGTTACAGGGGAAAAAGAAGGAAGATCTGCTCTGTCCAGACATTTGTCTTACTTACACAAGGTAGACCAAGAGAAAGAGGATGAAAGAAGGTGATGTTCAGAAACAATGGCAGCAAGCATTTCTTCTCATGGACTCCTTTACCAATTCATTTAAATATGCAATGGCAAACTCTAGAATGAACACGTGCACACTAATTATTAAAGTGAATATCATCAAGATTTCACATCTGCTATGGGCTATATTGTGTGTTCCCCAATTTTGTATGTTGAACTCTTACTCCTCAATATAATGGCAGTTGGATATAAGCCATTTAGGAGATAATTAGGTTTCCATCATAAGGGTGGGCTCTTATAACAAGATCAGTACACTTACAAGAAGTGATATCAAAGAGCTTGTTCAATCTCTCACCATATGGGAGCAGAGATGATGAGAACCATCGACAGGCCAAGAAAGAGCCCTTAGGAGAACTTGACTGTGCTCATATCCTGACCTCAGACTTCTATCCTTTAGAACTGTAAGAAAATACATACTTTTTATTGTAATAACTTAGTTTAAGTTTATTATGGTGGCTTGAGATAACTAATGCCATAGGTGACAGCTGAAGTCTTAACTTCATTAGTCTTAGGAACCCACGCTGATAAGTAATCATATCAAGTTTTTGTTTGGAGGAAAGATAACTCTCTGAAAATTAGTTCTATGTAATGATTTAATGAATCTCCTTCAAGCACTTAATATTGTCTTCTACACAAAAGCAGATTAGAAAATATATAATCCAGATTGTGAAATATTGACAAGCTAGCATATTGAAAATTCAACATGGATAATATCCCTCTCAAATTGGGGAAAATTCATCAGTCATGGAACTGATAAATTCATGATTCATATAAAATATTGATTTGCTATGATTTTTTAAAAATAGGAAGCAGCCCGCTATTGGTCTTGTTAACCATCTTTCTTTACCTACTGGAAGACAAGCTCCATGAAATTAATAACTATCATGTTTATGACTTTCATTTGCACAATTCTTTACTGTTCTCGAACTTAAGTTCTAACTCTGCATATTCTGGACCCTAACTGCCTTGCTCCCCTGGCCCCCACCTTCCCTCAGTTAGAGGACCCTTGCTATTCATAACCCATGAACAGCACCTGCCCTGCTTTTGTCTGCTTTGCCATTAAAAAATATGTATCTGTTCACTTTCTCAGAGAGATCTCTTGGACTGTTCTTCTGAAATTCATATCTCTTCTGATTAAACATTCTACCTCTCCTTAGTCTGCTTTGTCTTTTATCAGAGAATTTATCAAAGTTTAGATAGAGATTTAATACCAGTAAGCTCTCAATGTTCCTTGAATGGTTAGGAATGAAGTCAGTGCAAACAAGCCGAACTAGAAACTGGGTAGAGAAGTCCAAGTGATTCCAAGTTACTCAGTGTGGTCCCCAGAGTCATTAACTAAAACTGGGTCTGCAGGAGGGATGTGTATAGAAGAGAATAATGGATCACTGATGAATTATTTTGGTTTTTATATAGACATTTGTCATTTCTCATTTATAAAGTGAAAATAGGTGATCTATGCAATGTTAAATATTCTGCATTCCAACAGTTCAGCATTACATTGAGGGGATAAATGTGGAAACTATTGAATCCATAATAAGGTAAAACCTGGTTTCCACCAATTTGATCTCTATTAAAAGCCTCATAAACCACATTTTGGTAAAAGGGACTAATATCTAACTCACAGCTATGCCCAGCTTCTAACTCAATTGGCATATGTTTCTTCATATTTCTCTTTAGAAAGTCAATGGTTTATGAAATTATCCAAATATCTGAATCCCTCCCTAGCCAGAAAGAGTCACTAAATGCAAAAGAATTTAAATTGCACACATAATCTCCTCCAAATCTCCCCCAAGCCTCATGCCAAATGTGAGCTTTAGTTTTGAGAAAAGAGCACAAGTAAAACTCAGTGAATTTTGGGTGGGCAGCTGTATGATTTTGACTCAGTTCCCTGATTTTAATTCAAGTTGTTGAAAGGTGAGGCTTAAAACTAGCAAAATACTAATCTCCCAATACTGTTCCCTGACCTGTCTCAATACCTCTTTCTTTTTAAAATGGTGTGAACTTCTCACTTAGCACCTGCTCCCCACTTCCTAGGGGAAGAAAATAGGGAGCATTTCCAGGACAAAACTCTGAGTATGCATCCTTTCCTAAGGTCTCTTCAGACAGTGTCAGTCTCAGCTGGGAGTCTGACACTCCAGGGTATCTGAGGGACCAGTAGGTCTTTCTCTGTTGGCCTGGATGATCTCTTTCCCATGGTTCAGCTGGAAGCTCTCTGGATTTTACCTTATAGAGGTATGAGAGGTGGGAAAGGTATCAAAGGCAAGCTAAAGTTTTTTGACAGAATCATATACATCTCTTGCTGTCCATTTTGAACGGCTATTTTCCCCAGCACTCCTATGCCATGAAGGTATCTCTGCAAGATATCTATGTGTATTATGCAGAGGTCAGTGTTTCTTCCTTATTGTGCCTACATGGATTGGTAGCAAATTTCTAGAAAGTCAAGGTTGTCAAAGAGGTGGATTTTTCTCCGCTGTGGAGGGTCCTTCACTCTGCTCTTAGTTCCACCTGATTTGTAAGGGTTTCTATCTCAGAGCAGAGACCAGGTTGACATTCTCTGTACATCCCTTCCAACTCAAAGAGTCCAGGTTTTAGCTCAGTCCCACATAATTCTTGTAGTGAAAAAGTGAAACTTCTGTTCTAGCTAATTCAGTCTTTGGCACATTTGCTACTGTTTTTGAGAAGCCAGAGGCGATTTACAAGAGAACTTGCAAAGCCATTTTGCCTGAACAAATTTTCCATCTGGTGATTCACTGAACATTATCTCATATTTCTTAAAGGAAGAAACTAGGAATGGACTTATAAGGCCTCATATTTACATTTACTTGCCAAGAGACCTTACTGCGCTGATTCTGAAAGAACAGTTGCAAATTTATAATTAAAAGATCTTAGGGTATAACTTCTCATTCTTCTTTTGGTTCTAGTATCCTTAAGTTAGTGGAATTGTAGGTTGGGGCTCTAGCTACCTATCTATCATCTATCTATGTCAGAATAACTGAAATTAAGAAGAATTTTTTAATAAAAAGAATCTATTTTTTTATTTCATGAGACCCATAAATGAATTTGAATATTTTTAGTCTGTTTTGTGGTGCTGAAGAACAATGTCACTGCAAATGCATTTCACACTGCCTGAAGATCTTTGTTATCCAAAGCAGAAAACAATGTCTGTCTCAAGGAAAAAAACACCATGATCCCATATGGGATTTGCTATTCTTTTGAGCACTGAATTACCAAAACCACTGCATCCTTGAAATCCAGCCCTTTTCTTATTTGTTCCTTAGGTCATTGTGTCACAGTTAGTGGCTCTTTAGTGATAATGGAAATGAAAACTAACGTGACAATACGAATTTACAGGCAAAGGCTTAAATTGGAAAGTAGAGACAATGAAAGGATGCCATATTCCCTCACAGGGAAACTAAGTTCTCATAAAATGACTGTTTCTATTTGTGGGCAGTCCCCATTCCATGATCCTCTGCTGGAATCGAAGGTGACCCTGCATCTTGTGGGCATGGTTGACAGTTCCTATAAGTTTCTTACCACTGCGTCCTCAGTCTTTAAAGGAAATGAGAGAGATGTGGCAATTTTAAAGCTAACAGACCTTAATCTGCTGACTTTTCTTAAGTTATTAACAAACATATCAAAAGTTTTAAGGTAATAAAAGATATAAAATGACGGTCAAGCTTTTCATTACCTGACTCTTTAGTTGGTTTTTGTAACTTATCTGCAGTCCCATACAAAATCACTGGTTTTTAGCAAAAAACACTTTTAAAGTCTTTGTTAATTTTAGGACAAAGCACATATCATGTTTTCAGTGAGTAATAGGTTAAAAGCCCAGGGCTCTATTTGGCCCTGATCTCTATAGTGATCTCTGAGTATGTCACACACATAGTCACCTGGGTCACCTTTGTGGGCTAATTGATGTCCTGGCCAACTTTGCTTTGACCATGTTGATTTCTATGCTTCCTTTGCTTTCTTGGTTTCTTAAGCCGGATGTGTCCTGTTTTTCCTCGCTCATTGGCTGCATTACTTCTGCTTCAGCCCTCCCTCACCTTTTCCCCCAAAGAGAATATTTTCTCATCAACTTGGTTTGCTTTCCAGACTGTACCTAGAAAATTGGAATGGCTCTGGCTCATGCTCCTTCTCAGATGTTGCATTCTTAAGGCCACATTCTGGTTCTTGTTCTGCTGATTTCCTTTGTGTTTCCATTCTTTAATTTTTAATTCTCTCTCTTTCTGACCCTTGCCGATATTTGACTTCAGATCTTGCTTTCCTTTTTATAGGCCTCCCACACATTAACTCTGGAGTCAAGTATCCAGGCCAGAGTAATATGGGAAGAAAGCCAGGAAAAAGAAAATAGAGAAGACTGGATTATTAAAGGGTGTGATGTTCACAGGGCCCAGTGAAATGGAAATGTTGCACACAACTTTGCCTAAGGAAAGAGACCAAGACTGAACTGTATTCATTAACTTATGCATTCATTCATTTGATTATTAACCCAATACCTGTATGGAATAAAAACTCAATTTTTAGCTTTCTTTTTTATAAGATTGTTCCATTATTATTTCTTCTCACTGTACAGAAATCTTAGATTTATAAGGCTGTCTTCCATTCCTCCAGAATATTCAGAAAGAATAAGTTATTCCTACATGAGCTTGAGCTAACAGTTGATTCTAGCTCTTTTTACTAGCTCTGCCCCTAGAAAAATACAGGGCACTGATCTAGGGCCCCAAATGACAAATCTGAGGCTTCCACTTATGGGTTCATAAAACATGTATCCTCCTACTGATTCAATCAATCAATCAATCAGTCAATCACTTAACTGATATTTATAGAGCAAGAACCTAATTTGTGTCAGGTATCATACCTGACATTCAGAAGACAGGGATGGATTAAAAAATTCCCTGGTCTCATGAGACTTACTTGTTAGAAGATTGGATTAAGGGGTGACACAGATATTTTTTCAGGTGTTGACAAATCCTATGAAGACAAATCATGAAAGTAAAAGAGAATGCAAGCAATGAAAAAAGAACCTACATCATTAGGTACAATGACAGAAAAATCCTGTTTCAATATAGTGTCACTGAAATATATAAAATGTGGGAGTGGGCCACATCTATATCTAGCAGTAGAGAGTCATAGATAAATACAGCAAGACATGAAAAATCCTCAGACAGAAGTATGTTTGTCATATCAGGGAAATAGCGAAACTTAGAGTCACCTAGTTGTTTTGTCTCCTATGAGCACCCATAGAATTGCATTTTCCAAAAACTAATAGCCATATACTTATGATCACTTGTTTAATGTTTATCTTTTCCTGTAAGCTACATTTTACTTGAAGCAGGGAATAGGACTGCTTGGTTACCCTACATTACAGTACTTCTTCTGTATCTACTACATCAGACTTGGGCCATAAATAGTAATCAAATGAATGAGTGGATGTCTGAATAAACTGCCCTATAAAATGAGATAATGCACATAAATCTTTTAGCTCAGTGTCAGACATATACTACACATTGAATGGATTTCAGGGACAATATGTTTCTGCTGGTGCGGGTGATGATGCAACTCAGAAGGTGCACTTCTCTCTGAATGTGGGGAGACGGTTCTGATCTGTGGATGAGCATAGGCCCTGCAGCAAGGCAATCACTTTAGGGCCGGGGAGTTAGCTCAGTGGTTCCAGCGCCTGTCTTACAAGTGCAAGGACCTGGGTTTGATTTCCTGGTGACCACATACAATACTGGGTGTGGAGACTCACCCCAGCAGCAATCAGTACCACATACCACAGTTCCAAGCATGGTGGCTCATGCCTGTAATCCCAGCACTCGGGAGGCAGAGGCAGGAGAATTGCTATGATGTGAGTTTGAGGCTGAGCTCAGGGCCATCCTGAACCACAAAAAGCAAGACCCTGTCTCAAAAAAAACAAAACAAAACAAAAAAAACAAAAAAAAAAACAATCACTTTAACTCCTTCCGAAAATACTTCCATTTGGCTTTTAGTCTGTGTAGCTCTGGGGTGGCAGCTACAATGGCATAGACATATTCAGTTTTCTCTCAGTGTACATGGGAATTGGTTCCAGGCCCCCATAGATTCTTAAATTTGTGGATGCTCAAGTTCTTTTTATAAAAATAGTGATATATTTACATATAAACTCCTGTAGTCTTGAAATCATTCTTAGGTTACTTAAAATGCCTAATAAAGTGTACACCTTATGTAAATAGTTGTTATACGGTGTTGTTTAGGGAATAATTGTAAGAAAACAAAGTTTGTAAATCAGCTCAAATATTTTTTTTGTATATTTAATTTGAGGTTGATTGAATCTACATATATGGAACCCAGGGATATATAAGAGCAACTGTAATAACAGCTAAAGAAGGCAGAAATATTTATCAGTTTTTAGTACCAGAGATTGAACTCAGGATCTTCACACTGATCTATATCCCCAGCTCTCTTTTTCATTCCTTATTTTGAAACAAGGTCATACTAAGCTCTCTCAGTCTCCAAGGTTTCCATTATAAGCATGTGTCACCATGCCCGAATGCTGTGTAACTCTTGATTTTCTCTAACTTTTCAAATAAAATTCTTGACAGAAAAAAAAAATAACTGAATTGTGTAAAATGAAAACTCCTGTCCAAAAGGACACAAGAGAATATAAGAACTTGATAATCACTTCCTTGGTCCTGGTAAAGAATTGATAGATGCTATTTCAAAGATCTAACTCTTACAGTTTCAACAGAATCAAAACAGAGAAGTTCCAATGATAGTGTAAGATAGGGACATGCAGCTGAGAATCTGAAAAAATTTAAAAAAAAATATTTTGAGCTTTAATCTGAAAATATCTAGTGATGATCAATCACATAAATGAAATAATAGAGCTATTAGGTACAATTGGGGTTTATTTCTCTTAATTTTTTTGTTTGTTTTTCAGATATGGGAATCCACGTGACTGGCCTGAATCATCTCTTCTAGAATTTCACTGCTCATAGCTCGGTAAGGGTTGGGGTCTATATCTTCTGTCCCTGATATGAGTGATCTTTCAATATCCATAATCCTATCACCAGTCTCCCAATTTCTATTTTTCTTCTTTTACAATCTAATCTGTATATAATACAGAACTGATATTTACATTTGAAATTTAAATTATTGTACTCTACCTAACAACCTAATGATTTATCACTACAATCAAGGTATGAGACATATAAATTTTATCTAAAGAGCATATAAAATCCATATATGGTCTACATGTGCCTCAGCAGGCAGTAATGTCTAGTATAGAGTAGATAATAACAAATATTTGTTAAATAGACATATAAACTTTTTTTTTCTGGAGGAGGCCATGTGTTTGGCCAATTTCTTTGTTATTTTTCTTGCTTCTGATACAAGAAAGTTGAAGAAGGTGGGGCTTATTTCAGCTTATATATTCCAGTTTGCAGCAGTTTCAGCCAATAGTCCAGTTGGCTCCTGAGTAGGATGATATGGTGGAGGGGAATCACTGGGGAGAAACAGCCCATGGTATGTGAGCAGAAGGCAGAAAGCAACAAAAGCAGCAAAAGAGTCTGTCCTTCCATTCTATTCCAGATAGGCTACAAGCCTTTTGGTGGTTCCACCCACACTGCAGTGAGCTTTTGCCTTGAGTAAATCCATTCAAATAACCAGAGCTGAGTTGATTCCCCTCAGGGGACGTATGTAGTACCTCACACCCTTGATTCCAGTAACACACATTCCAGATCTGCCAGTTCTGAAAACCCCCATCGAGGAGCGCATGAGGCTTTGAGGAGCTAACTGGATACAAGCCGTAACAGTCCTTCACAGTAAATCTGTAGAATTCTCTTCATTTAGATAAAATGGTCAATAGTTTCTATAACATTAATGTCTGTGAGGACATCTGAACTGGGTGAAAGTGGGTAAACTGATCGAAGTAAGCCCCAAATGATTTATTCTAAGCCCCATCATCTAGTGAATAGTCACTAGATCCTTCTCTGGGTCAGCCTAATTAAGTCTGTTTACCAGTGCTTTTGATGACAGTATGGAAAAGAAGTTTATGAAATCTAAAAGGCACAGGCTGGAGAGGATAGTAAATATAATAATCAACATTCAAAATTGTTCTGACAGGCTGGAATTCTGAACAAATGCCAATAAAATGAAATATAGTAGACATACATGCAGTGTCTTAAATAAGAGTTCAAATAATTAATTTTATAAGTACAGAATGGAGAGACTTAACTTGGCAGAAATTCACGTAAAAAAGATCCGGAGGATTTAACTGACCACAACTTTAATAAGACCCATCAGTGTGAGACAGATGCTTTAAAAAATCATGTTCATAGGTTGCTTCAGCAGAAGTTTTTTTTCTAAATTGCACACAGTCATGGTCTTCCTACATTCTATTGCTCAGACCACATCCGGAATACTTTGTCCAGTTCTGGGTGCCATATTTTAAGGGGAACACTTAATCCAGAAGGAAAAATCAAAGTTAGGCAAAGTTCAAACTGCAAGCTGTGGCTGAAATAACTCAAATCCAAAATCATTCTAATATTTCATATTCAGCAAGGTATTAGAAGGCCTTCACTTTTGCTTCTCTGGACATTAGAACATGGACAACACTTCTAAGTAGTAAATTAAGTTTTGCAACAAATTTTTTGAGTCATTGAGTAATTCATGTGAGGAAGACAGAAAGCTTTTATTACACAGAGGGGAGAGTTATGTGTACTTAGAGTAGTTTGATAATTGAAATAGCCATGTTAAAAAATTGGAACACATAAACTATTTGCCTCTGGAGACTGCAGAAGTAGTATAAGAGTAAATAACTAAATCTCAAAAGATTTTAGAGACTTTGAGCTATTGCATATATCTTCAGCTTTCAAACTAAGTTTAGTTCCTTCTCTACCTCATTAAGTGTCCAAGATGATAATCTCAAAGGTCCCATTCATTTCCACAGTCAACAGTTCTCTGTGTATTTAATCAGTGTCTCTTAAATTGAAATAATTTTCCAAAGAACCTGACTTTTTTGTCTCCAACTAAGAGATCCAATAGTAGTCCGGAACCTACAAATAGGAAGAAAACTCCGCCTCCTTTGACATGAAAATAGAAATCTTAACCTAAAGGTTACGGTTTGGCTTTGGAACACCCCACAAAGCTCTTGATGAAAAATTGTCCCCAATGGCAAGGCCTCAGAAGTAGGGCATTTAGCAAATGATTGGCTTGTGATGGCTCTGAGGTCATGAATAGATTCATCCTTTGGTCAAATAACAATTGAATGGACAATTGAGGAGAGATGGAAATCACAGGAGATGAGATAGTTGGACAAATTAGTCACTGAGCATAGCCTATAAAAGTACATCTGGATGTCAACTCCTTTCTCTTGCTCCTTCTTTGCTTCCTGGTCAAATAAAGTGAGTGACTTCCATTTCCACATGCTCCCACAGGCTTCCTGTTCAGATTTCTCTCCAGCCCACAATGATGAGGCCAAGTAAACACAGAATCAAACACTGGAAACAGAACCTGAACTAAATTTTTTCTGCTTTAAATTGACTTTCTTGATTATTTTGTCACAGGAACAAGAAGTTGGCTATGCATCAAGATTTTAAAAATAAATAAAAGGTGTGAAGATAATGTTTCAGGCTGCAGTCTTTAGAGGACATTGACATACACTTGCAAACTTCTGAATTGCAGGAATCAAAACATGGCCGATGAGGGTTAAAAGGCTATTACATCTCTTATCCATCATAAAGTAGTAATTTTTACTACTTGTTAAAGCTATCAAGGAGAAAAGAGGCTGTGTCTTATGTAAATGTTTATCTTATTTTTTCCTGGTGCCGAGAATGGAACCTGGCACTTAGGAACTATATTATTAGTATTTATAAGAAAGAGGAAAGGAAAAAGGAGAAAGCAACAAGGAAGACAGGAAGAAAAGAGAAAGGAAGAGTGGGAGAGCAGGAGGGGTGGGAGAGAACACAGAATAAAGAAGGGAGGTAGGAAAAGGAGAAATATTATTGTGGGCAGAAGCAGCAGTATATCTAATAAACTCTCATCAATCCAAGCTAAATTTTTAAATAAAGACTTGATTTCTCGTCTTAATTCAAGTGTGATGAGAATCAGTGCTTTCATTTTTACACTGCCCATAGCTTTCTGGGTCTAAAATGTTCAGATAAAAAGAGGAAACTCAGTTTCTGTAACTAAAATCATCATTTTCTACCAACTTTAAGAAGCACCAACTAAATCATGCTAAGCTATATTTGGCCCTGAGAATATTTAAAAGATGGAATAATTATCTTAGTTTTACAATATTGCAGTCACTTTAGCTGAACCCAGAAAGGTGTACATCACATTTCTAAGAAATGTTGAAATGAATTAGGATGAAGTGCTTCCTGCTTATTCAATAATATAATAAAACATTCATCCTGAGTCACCTGCTCCTCTAATTAGCCAACCCCGTGTTTCCTAGAACTGTCCCAGCTAGAGGAGAAAAGCCAAACATAGTCTCACTATTTGTTGTAGAGGAAAAAACACATATGTTGAAGGTATTATGACTTGTGTTTAGATGTCCCTCCAAAGCCACACACTTTTGCAAAAGTGGCTTAATCTAGAGTGTGTGACTGATTTATGGTGGGGCATGGTCCTAGGGAACTAGAATTAAGAGTTCTACCTGGCCTAAGTAGTATAAACAAGTGAGTTCAAGGCTGAGCTCAGGGCCATCCTGAACTACAAAAGCGAGACCCTGTCTCAAAAAAAGAGACAGAAAGATGCTATTAAGTTCTCTCGTTGCCTTTGCTGTGTTCCACAGCCATGATCTGTTGCCCCCCACCCCACGCCATCACTCTGCCTTGAAGCTAGCCAACTATGGACTGAAACCTCTACAACCAAGGAGCTAAATAAACATTTCCTCCTTACCTTTGGGTGTGAAGTATTTTGACTCAGGAAAGAGAAAAGTAAGTAAGACAGAAGTATTGCAGTGAGTTCATTTGACTGGCATAGGACAAGTCAGTATATCTTTACTCCTAAACTCTTCTTTTACATCTTATCCCAGAAAACATCTTGTCTCTCAATAACTGAATTTCAGTAGTGCTTAGACCGCTACTTTACTACATTTTATGTGGCAAGACCTGGCTGTTTCTGGTTAACTCCTGACTCTTGTGCACTGTCCTTATGCTTAGAATAAGAATTGCTACCACACTCTGTACTTCTTTGTACAATGTTGTGCCTTTGTGACTGCTGCCTTCAAACACAGTAAATGTCCCTTGATGTTATTGGAAAGGGGGCAGAGATATTTCTTCTGTCTAAAAACTTTTTTTTACATTAAATCGAAGTTTTTTTTTTTCTTTTTTGTTCTAGACTAGAATGAATCTAGAATTTTTTGCAGTTCACACTACTGGGTCTCATGGGCTTGTGAAATTCATTTTTTTGTCCAAGATATTCTTTAGAATTTTTTGGTAGACTAAATTTAATCAGCAATGTTAATGACCTCTTCCAATGGAGAAAGCAAGGATTTTTTTTTTTTTTTTTGATACTAGAGTTTGCACTCAGGTTCTTTGCATTAAACTGTGCTTTCAACTTTTTTTCTTTTTAATTTTTATCTTTATTGATACATTATGAATACACATCATAATCACATTCAACGTTGAGAGTTTGTACCAGAATAACATGACTTGATTCTCATATTTTCCCTTTTCCCCCTGCCCTGCAACCCCCCTTCCGCTATCTACACAATCTTTTTCTTTTTTCTTCATTATTACCACATTTGTTTTCCCCTCGTTATTTACCCTTACACTCTCCTTCCTTTTAAATATTTTCTACTTCACAATATCAACTATACATACTACAACTCATTTACAACTTCATTTTCTCACACCAGAGAAAAGATGTGATATTTACACATCTGTGACCTGTTTATTTCGCTTATAGGGATGTCCTCAAAAGGTACATCCATTTGAGTATGAATGACTCAATCTTGTTTTTTTAATGGCACAGTAATACTCCATTCTATAAAAGAACAGCAGCTTCTTTATCCAGTCTCCAGTTGGTGGACATTTGGGTTGTTCTGTCTAAAGAATGAGAATGATTATCTACTAGGTTCATACTCGGGTATATCAGAAGGTCTAGCCACCTGCATTCTTTCTATTCTGAGTGGTCTCTTTAAGAATTTGAATATTCATTTCAGTGACTGCATTGATTTTTTTCATCTTAATTTCTATGTCATCATGTTCTATTTCAATCTTCAGTCTTCTGCATATCCTTGTAGGTAGCACATGTACTTTCTGAGAATTGATATAATAAGATTTAAAAAGCATACAAATCAGAAACTCATTTGAGCCTGTTTTATTTTTAAAACGTGAACTACTACAAAGATACCAGGCCAATGTTTGGCCCATTTTCTGAGTTTCAGTGTCTTCAGTGTATCTCTTCTACACTAGGCAATGAGGCTTTTTGGCATTTTTATTAATATCTTTAAGTATTATCTTCTAAATATAATTCTTTAAACTATATGGAATCCAGTTCTGTGAGTACTATAACACAAGAGGTTCTTTCTAACACCTTTTACTTTACAAATTATCCCTTGGGTCATTGATTTGCCTTCTCCCTTGTATAATTTTTCCATTTCCACATACACATGAAGGTTCTCTGAACAATGAGTTATGTCCCAGTTTTACTTAGGCGTTGCTTGAAGAATGTGAATATGCTTTTATTGTATGGATTTAACTTCTTAATCTCTAATTGGCAAGTCCCCACTTTTGACTTTTATTTCTCAAAGTCAATGGTATTTATGGTTCTCATTATTCCTGATTACATGTAATTTTATATTTGGTAAGCTTTTTAAAAGGCCCGTATTTTATAAGTTTTATTTTAAAATTGTAGGATAATTTGATCAGAATGAATAGGTTTACAAATTTAGACCATCTCACAATTATAAAATGAACTTAAACTGCATCAGTTTCCATCCCTTAAAGTTTAAAATTGTCTCCAAAGTCATCTTTCACAATTTTGTTAATACAATATCCAAATAATCTATAACTTATCTTTGCATTCCCAATAGAATCATTTTACCATGTATATAAGTGAGTATTGGTATAGTCAAGGAGTAATAGTCACTTTGGGAGGAATTATCTTCTTTCATCCAAACTAAATACTTTTACTGAGGTAATTTAAATTATTTGCCTTATTGTATTTAATTTTCTAAGATGATTAATTTAGTTTTCACTCTTTTAAGTTGTTATATTTTGTTATCTTGTGGATCTTCTTAAGACATAAAGTATTGTGCAGTACAATTATGGGAATATTTTACTTCTTCCTAATCATTAGATGAATCTACCTAATTTTTTTCCTTTGACTATGTTTTGCATAGGTTTTCATTACTTAATATCTGTCAAATTCAGAAATTATTTTCCCATTTTCATTTTAAAGAAGTTTTGTCTTGTGATCATCAGTGTTGTTTTATTAAATGACCCATAAAATTTTATAATTTTTCTCTGTGACATACATAATTGATTTAGAGCTTATTTGATATTGAACTATCCTTGAATTCCTTTCCTCAACCACTGCTTACAATATGTATTGTAATCCACTGTTACAGAAAGTTGGCTAATATTATACTTAAGTATTTCAGTTAGCTGTTCTGGCACAATCCTGTCATCCTAGCTCTGGGCCTGAGGCAGAAGGAACAGAAGTTCAAGCCCAGCCTGAGAAACTTAATAGTCTAGTGAGACTCTGCCTCAAAATAAAAATGAAGTAAAAGTTAAAAATAAAATGACTGGGGGGCCGGGGAGTTAGCTCAGTGGTTCCTGCGCCTATCTTGTAAGTTCAAGGGCCCAGGTTCGATTCCCCAGTAACCATATACAATACTGGGCATGGAAACTCACCCCAGCAGCAACCAGTACCATATACCACAGTGCCATGCATGGTGGCTCACACCTGTAATCCCAGCACTCAGGAGGCAGAGACAGGAGGATTGCTGTGATGTGAGTTTGAGGCTGAGCTCAGGGCCAGCCTGAAGTATAAAGCTAGACCCTGTCAAAAAAAAAAAAATTAAAATGACTGGGGACACAGTTGAGCACAAAGGCTCTGGGTTCAATTTCTAGGACCAGAAAAAAAATATTATCTATGCCTACAAGTGAAATACAAATATATGTTTTGCAAATATGGTATTTGGTTATTTAAATTAAAGTTTTTCTGGTCTTATGAGGAAGTTTCTCTGCTTTCCTAGGCAGAAAACAATGTTGGGTTTTTTTTTTCCTTTTTTGATCTTCTGAAGCAACTGTGATATATCAGAAGTGATACATTTCTTGAAAACTTTCATTGAAAAAGTAAATTAGCTTACTTCTATATTACAAATATATGTTCATGATAATATACCACATACTGAATTAGTAACAGTTTAAAGATAGAGAAAGCACTGTAAAATTGAGTCAATACCTAGAATACATATGAAATGTACACATCTTAATGATAAAGAAACCCAATTGTAAAATAAATAATATATATGAACATGTAGTTCTCAGAGAAAATAAGTGAAGAGTGTTCAAATCCATTAGAAATAGGTGAAAGTCAGAACAAGAATGAGATGTTTCATTACAGCTTTGAGATTTACAAAAGTTAGAATTGTACTCTTAACAAGAGTGAAGCCTGTAGAATTTACAAGAGAACCATCTAGCAGTACCTTTTTGTATTTATATGCTCTATGATCTAGCAATGTGGAACAGCAAAATTTCACAATGGGACATGTTCTTGGATGTTAACTGTAGAATTTATGTCTGATACAAGAAAATGTAAGACTATTCAGTTAGACATTGAGTGGGTAGATAAAAGACATGTAGTAATTCACAGTATAGCAATCTATACTGTGTTCAAAAGCAACCAAGAGCCAAATGGATAACTATACACATAGCAACATGAGTGGATCATAAAATCATAGGAACAAAAGGAAATCATAAACACAATTAAGGAGATAGCACAATGCTATTCACATAAACTCATACACATACACACACATCAGACAATATATATTGCAATTTTAAATATAATTTTGCTTACTGGATAGTTGTTATAAGTATGAAGAAAACAAGAATGAAGAATAAAACTAAGGATATATAGATACTTTGTCTATATGTGTGCATTTATCTGTACTTAAATCTACAAAATAAAAGAAGCCTGTCATGAACCTACAACGGACTGTCACACACTGAAGAGTACAGTTGGCCACTTTCTACACCTGACACAAAGCAAAGAGCAAGATACAGAGGTGCCTATCAGAACTCAAGGGACTCCAAGAAACAGGAAATGAAGGTGTCAGAAAATCCAGGAGGAACTCTGTTCTCCTTCCATCTACATCTTTCCTTATTTCTGTGCCTTTGCTTTTCTATTCTTTTCATGCAGAACTATTGCTTTCTGTTTTACATTTACATGACAAGAAATATATTTCATAAAGCCCCCGTCAATAGACTAGCTTGGAGTTTTTATTTATACGTGTTTCTTGCATATAATAATGATATGTGTCTAAGAAGTTGGAACATATATACATGACACACTTTAATTCTTGTTTGCTCTCTTCCCCTCTACTCCCTCCTTCATTCTGCATTCCTTGTACACTTATCCTATATATAAATATATTTTATCGTACATACTTATAGTATATAATGATCATGTTCCTTGAAACAGCAGGAAAAAGAAAACTTTCATTATTGGTGAGTATAAACTAGTACAATCATAGTAGAAATCAGTGTGGAGAATTCTCAAAAAACTAAAACCAAAAATGCCATTTGACCAAATTATTCTGCTTCTAAGTATCTTCTTTAAAGAGTTAAAGATATCATATTACAGTGATATATGCATACTCATGTTTATAACAGCACAATTCACAATAGCTAAATCTTGGAAGCAGCCTATATGTCCATCAACAGATAAGTGAATAAAGAAAATGTAGTATTTATACACAATGGAGTACCTTTCTGTCATAAAGAAGGATAAATTTCAGTCATTTGTAACTTGGATTGATTTTTAGAAGAGAAAAGAAATTCACTGTTGAATATGGTAACACATTTTAGGTATTATATTACTGAATATAAGAAGATTATTTTTCTACTATGAGAAATAAATCATCTTGAAGACAACTTTCAAACAGAAATTACAACTACCAACTTTTAAAAATATATGCAGAGTCTTGAAAGACAATTTTGAAAGATGTATTAGTTTAATTCTGAAAATATGAAACCATTCTTTTTATCTTTCTTTTTTATTCTCTTCTTTTTATCTGCTTATTCTTCTGCCTCTTTTTATCTATTTATCCTTCTATTTTCTCCTACCTCTTGCCTCTCTTCTTTTTCCCCACCTCCCTGTCCTGGCCTCTTTTTGCTCTAAGTTCCTCAGTCCAATTTTGTACCAAAAGAGTTGAAAATAAGTTAACTGATTGAATTTCATGTCACCAACTGATTTAGAATAATTTATATCTAAAATGTCCCCTAAAAGTCTGATACACCTTTAGGAAGTTATTGATTACCGTTCATTACATGGATGGACTAATGTATTGAGTTCATACAAGGATGGATTATCAGAAGGCAGGGTTTAGTTGTTGAAGGGAATGGTCACAGAAGCATGACTGTGGGAACTCTGTCTCACTCCTCCTCCCCTACTTCCAGGCTCATTCTGCCTCCTGTCAGGGAACTGCTGTGCTCCACCACCTGCTCCCCCCACCATGCTCTTCTGCCTCACCAGGAGCCAGAAGTAAAGTAGTCGAGTGACCATAACCCTTCCTCTTCTAAGCTGTTTTCACCAGATATTTTATCACAACACAAAGCTAACATGGGAAATTTCCCAAAAGACTCTTCTTTAGGAACATAACATTGCTTTGTTCATTGTTTTCATGAAGTTTCTACATAGGCTTTGCTTTGAAAGTAACACCACACAAATCAGAGAGATGTGGTTCTGAATTCTGAAAATTTAAAGCTCCCCACCTCAGTTAATCAGAAAATAACTAAAATATTTCTTGCTGTTGTTTAATTCCCCAAGTAGAAATGAGCTAAGCATGACATTCAAGTAGAAACATGATCCTCAAGGTGGCCATCGTCTCGTCGCTTCCCTTCCCCCCTCGGTGATGGGAATGAGCTCAGATCTGAAGTGTGGACACACGACACTTCCTGGCCACGTGTTCCTCTCACCCACTTCACTGAGGACTTCAAGTGTGGAAAGGCTTGTGGAGAGAACAGACAATAAAAACATGATGAGCACTTTAAAATTCAGGAAGCCACTCAAAAGCCCCAACCATGTTATTAAGCTGTTTATTTTTAGTTTCACTCTAGTAGAATTGATAGGATATTTGTACTTTAGCACCAGGATGTCAATAAGACCACCAGGTAGGGTGCAAGGGTTTGAACAGCCACTGGAATTGGAAGGGAAAAGGTTTTAGTTTCACCGCTGTCCACATTCTAGTCATGAAATTAAATAAATGATTATTTACATCTTTATTTTCAGGAAGATAATGAACTGGATTCTGACTTATCCTTTGGCCTCTCTTCTCTGAACGGGTGTTTTAAAAGTTTTGTTTCTTGTAAGTGCTGTTATTAAATCATAGAAAAAGCTCATTTCAAGATCTAGTTGGACAGTTATACAGGCAGCCTAGGGCTTTCTCTGTGTGCTCCAGAAAAATGGAAATAGCGACAGGTTTCACAGCTAGTTCATTTTCATCTCTTAAAATATACTTTTGTTTTTAAAAGAAAATTTGTTTAGTTATGTATTTTCTCTGAAAGAAATTCCATTGTGTTGGAAATCTATCCACATAGCAATGTGTAGTGATAAACACAATCTCAACCATACAAAGGGTACACCAAGAGGATCACAAGTTTGAGGCCAGTCTAGTGAGAACCTCTCTCAAAACAAAAACAAATAGATAAGTCTATGGAGGTAGCTCAGGAGTAGAGTATCCTTGGACTTGATTCCCAGCACTGAAGAAGTGGGAGGGAAGAGGAGAGGAGCAGAGGGAAGAGGAAGGCTGGGGAGGATGGAAGGAAGAAGAGAGAGGAGAGTCCATTCATATGTTTTCTTCATCTGACATTTCAAGGTATGATTCCAAGAAATCTATTGATAGAAAACTAAAAATTCTAGTTTCCCATTCAGAGCAAAGTTAATGCCTAGTAAGAGCTCTCAGATCCATGTTGTTGGAAGCACCTTTTAAATAATTGTCAAAAAGTATCTCTTTGCTATTAGTGTCACATTAGTGTTTTGGTAACCCAGGTATTACTGCCTGCCCTGGATCAAATCTCATCTCCCCAAAAGCATATACTTCCCTTTAGGGTCCAGTTTATTTTATGTCTAAGATTTTCTTTGCTTTCTCAGTTTATTTAATACTTTCCTCAGAAGCACTCATCTATTGGCTGATTAAAAAATAAAAACAAATTCCTTATGGTCTAAGAAAGAGCTGATGATGTAGAAGCCATTTGACAAACACCTTTGAACCTAATAATCACCTGGTTGGTGTGTCCATTGTCTTAATTATGAGAATATTTACCCCACTATTAACTGCTATTTCTTATAATTTTGAGTGTGTAGATTATAAAATAGGAACTAATCAATTTATATCAAATAGATGCCCCTATTACTTTTATTTACAAGTAAATTCTAGTAGCACAAAGAATATTAATATTTTAATGTGAGATAATTTCAAACTTATGTAGTGACTAGAATAAAAAATTAAAAAGCTTAATTATACTTCACAAAAACATGAACATCAGTTATATTTTCAACACTCTTCTAAAAATCTATGAACGTACTAATTTATCAAATCCTCAGAAAAATCCCATGATACTACATGATTATTTTCATCTTCATTTTCCAAATGAACATGGAGATAAGTACTTTGCTTACAGTCCCAGATTGTAGGTGGCAAAGGAAATATCTGAGCCAGCATCTTTTGCTTAGAAACTGTGCCCCAGATGTCCATCCTAAAGTACATTTCACCTTCTGTTTCTGACCACCATGACATGCGGGCACACTTGGTTTAGACTTCTAAAAAATAAACATTCCCTCTTATTTGGATGAAATGACTGCAGTACATTGAGTTGTAACAGTCACAATTGTCCTGATTAGTTTTCCTTTCATACTTTCCCAACATAACATAAAGAGGCAAAAACATCATAGTAATATGTAAAGCTTTACCAGTGGGGCCTGGCACCAAGAATGAGCCTCTTTGACTTTAGAATGAGATAAAGCAATTGCATTCCATCTTGGATTAAATCATTTCTGAACATATGCTCCTTCTTCTGATTTAAAATCCAGGAGCCCACCTGGTCTGGCTCCCTCTTAGGACCGTGCTTCTGACAGTTACTTCTCAGTGAATTATAGTCTGTGCAGTCATCACTCCAACTGCCTCTTTTCTTCATTCTTTTCTGGCATCTTGTGGCCAGTTCTTACATATTGGAAATGGGTTGCTCCATGAAACTTGTGTAAACCCCTTGCCCACCCTATTGTATGAATGTTCCCTCTGGAGTGATAGTTTTTTGGGTTTTTATTTTTTATTTCTTTAGATAAGGTCTCACTTTTGTAGTTAAGGCTGGCCCTGAGCTCACTATGTAGCTCAGATACACCTTAAACTCACAGCAATCCTTCTGCCTCTGCTTTCTGAGTGCTCAGATTATAGGCAGGAACCACCATGCCTGGCACTGCAGTATATGATATTGATTGTTGGTGGGCATGGGTCATCATGCTTAGCATCATGGTATATAGTTACCAGAGATCTAAACTTGGGACCTTGTGCTTGTAAGGCGGGTACCAGAACTATGGAGCTAAATACCCAGCCCTACAGTGAGGATTTTTTGAGATAATTAGTGGTAATATATTTTTCATTGTAAAATTTTTTTTATTTAAACATTTTCTGTATATTTTGACTGCCAATTTCTTGTTCCCTTTGTTCCACATTTAAATTTTTGCACAGTATGCTACTATGGCTTGTAATAAATGATTCTCCAAAGCCTAAATTGCTCATAGGTGGAGCTTGGGGGAAGTGGCTGGATCATGAGTGTGTAATACAGAAGGGTAGGTATGTGATAATTAGATTAGCCATTGATTAGTTTAGCAGGGGTGTGGGTAATAGGATTACTGAAGAAGGAGGCTCCACCCTGTAAATGATATTAACAAATAGGCTTTTTTGGCCTAATTTAAGGGGAATGAAGGAAAGAGGGTTTACTGTCTTATTACTGCCTACCATGAATTCATTTTCCTCTCTTTGCCCTTCTGCCATATGGTCTACCTCGAAGTCAGTCAGCTATGGACTAAAACTTCCACAAGTTGTGAGCTAAAGTGAAGTTTGCCTCATAAAACTTGTGAATATGAGGTATTTTGTAGCAGAGAAGAGAAAGTAACTAACGCACATCTCGTTGTAAATATATCATACATATTTTTATACAGGTATGTTGATTCTGATGTTTTGCAATAAGAAACAGTGGAAAATGATAATTTTCATATTTTCTTCTTTTATTTCATGTGCTTGAGTTATTATAGAGATTATAATGTAAGAAATGGATTACAGGGACACAGGATATGAGATTCGGTCATGTGGTTTTCCAAAGTGATTATACCAGCATGTGTACCCCACTAGAGTAATTGTGGGATTTCCTGTTTCTACACTTCATTGCTACACTGGCATTCTTGGAATTCTCCAACATCAATCCTAGTGTTAGGTTGTCTTATTTAATGTTTTCCTTTTACAGCTATTTATTGAAGCTGAGAATCTTCTTGTAATCTTTTTAGTCATGCAGATTTCATGTTCTACGCACTATCATTTTTATTCTCTATTTTTCTATTGTGTCTTTGAAAATTAACCTGTGAAAGATGGATTTATAGATTATTGATAGTAAGCAGTGGTTGCTGTTAAATTGTTAAAATATCTTACTGGGTTGCTTTTGCTTTCTACTGCATAGTTTTTACTATGTGAATATGAGGTATTCATATTCACATAATGCAGATATTTTTAGGTTACATATATTTACATAGTTAAATTTATCAATTGTTTGTATTATGGTATGGATAACTCAGTGTTTCAGTGTAGTCACAAATATACAAGACCATCATCACAGTCAGTTGTAGGACATTTTCATCCCTCCAAAAGAAATCCTGTACCATTTAGCTACCACTGCCTTATTTTCCCCAATTCCTGCTTTATCCACCAATCACTTAGAAACCACTGATCTATATTCTCTTTCACTAGAATTATAAATTCTTGCATTTCAGAGGAAGGAAAGGATATAATAGTTTTCTGTGAGTAGGTCTTTTCCACATACATATATAGGCATATAAAATTTCACCCATGTTTAACCACATATTAGTATTCCATTCTTTTGTGATCTAATAATATTACACTGAATATTCATAGGATTCTTTTTGTTAATTTACCTAGTAACTTGATATTTGGATTATTTCAATTCCTTGGATTAATACTCTCCTCAACCTTCATTTAATGTTTCTGTGTGAAAATACTGCTTTCAGAGGCTGTGTGATCTCTTCACCACCTGACCAAGAATATGGTAAAGGATAACAGATAGAGGTTTGACTATATGAACAAGGGTCTGGGATGGTCAGAGCTCTTATCAGGCTAAGACCCAAAGGATCCTGAATTGTCATTGTTATTGATCACACAGCATTGTAGGAGCCTAAAAATATAGTCATGCATACGAGTCAGAAAGTCCTCAGCCACAGGGTTATCTTTTATCACAGGTGCCACTGTCACTGGCTACTGAGGCCTCAGCTGTGACCATGGCATTGAGAGTCCTGTTTCTGCTGCCAGCCAAAGGCTCCTCTAGCAGGTCACATAGCCTTGGACAGACTCAGCATCTATTCAGCAACCAATTTGATACTATTTCATAGCATGCTCAGTGCAGTTTCAAGCTAATATCCAGTTTCTGGTCTTCTTGTATATACTGTACCAGAGAATAAGCAATCTGACTCATTTTATATCTATATCTATATATGTAGATATATGTATAAATATATATATTTATATTTATATATAAAATAAAACAACTAGCTTAGAATGGCTTGGTTCTTGCATACTTTTAATATTTTTAAAAATTTATTGGAATAATATTAAATGCTCCAATCATTTTGAGAAGAGTTTCTGTCCATTTGAAATTAGTCTAGTGTTATCTCCTTGTTTTCCTTCCTTTTGCCCTGTTGTCCACCAAAATTCTCTGCCACAGATCTTCTATAGTAAAAGCCCTGCCATAGTAGGTATTAAATTAAGGTTTTGAAAATAACTCAGCACCTCAAATAAAGGGAAATGTCAATTTTATGTTCTTAAAGTAATTCTAGATCTTATATAGTACACCTGGCATTAGTCTATGTATATGGTTTTTTTCTTTTAAAATCAAGGCTCAACTTTTTAGGGTTTTTGCTCTGGTTATTCTGAAAATCATATTCTAAAATAAATTCCTGAATGTTCAGATTCTCTATTTTTCTTACAATGAACATCAGTATTGTAAAAGTACCATGTTACAGGTATGTAAAGTTTTATTGCTCCTCCTATATGCCCTAATGTAAAAATCAGATAAATCTGTTTCTAGCAAAACTGTGAACTATTTTTAATTTGGATATAGATTTAGTTCTATCGAGAGGGGCATAATATTTTGTCCACCCACACCTCTCCCTCCAGACTCACTCCAGTAACACCTCTTTGCAAGGAGGAGTCGAAGTAGAAAAATACCATGGAGTTGTAACTTCTTGCATGGAACATACATACCAAAGTCTGTGGATGGAGCACCATGCTAGTTGTCTTTCTTCAGTACTGTTTATGAACAAAAAAGGTAATGTAATTGGCTCTGAATTAAAATTTCCTCCAGAGTTCTGCAGACTAAAAACCAAGCTAAAATTTCTCAGGAGCATCTTTTCTCAGATGGTTATATGCATAAACTATTTTGCTGAAATTCTATTTTTAAACTAGTTGGATATCATTTAACCATTTATCAGGACTGAAAATTTTTTTAAAAAAACAGTTCAAGAGGTTTTGGATCATATGTCATATCACGTTTAGCAGGCCCCTCTCCTCTGGAGCAAGTCAAAGCCTTACAATGATCATGAGTACTATGACTGTCCAAGAGAGAAAGCCTTTCCTCTAATTTATTGGCTCCAAAGTCCTTTTATAATGGAAAATCTTCAAGGACTACCATCTATGAAGCACACATTTGTAAATGTTGATTTTGTGATTTTTTTTTTTCTTCTTGATAAGAGGAAAAGCAGTACATGACAGGGGCTGGCAAGGGTGGAAGGAAGACATGCAGGGAATCTAAAAGGGTTAGCAAAGGGCTTGGCCAAGTAACTTCATTTGTTTTCTTTTTCTTTTTTTTTTTTTTCTCCTTCTTTTTCTTTGATTTCTTTTTTTTTCTTTTTGCCCAAAGGCAGTTCGATAATTAGGCTCAAGGAGTTATCCACAAAGGCCACTTCTTATCATCAGAGCTCATGCGAACCAGAACCGTGGATATTCTTCACGGAGGCCCTTTTCGATTTGTAGTGGAAGAAACAACGGGATGTGGGCCAGATTTGATTTCCCTGCACTCATAAGCCATTTTCCCTAAGGCTGCAAGAGCAGTTCATGAATAGCCAGGAGCCAAATTTGGCCCATTTAAAATATTATTGCATTGTCCACCATAATGATGGTAATAACCTTGTAATGAGTGTGCATAGAGCTGGGCCCTGTATGAAACCCAGAATGAGCCACCCTCGTCGCCGGTGCATAGTGAATACCAAAAAGGCCTTCTGCTCCCCATCTAGGAGCAGTCACTGTTGAAAAAGTAGATGATCACTTTCTTTCTGACATTCTGGCCTCTGGCCATGAATATTGAGAGCTGTTATCCTCCGAGGCTACTCATTTCCTTCTCCAAAAGACTTTAATGCTTACGGTAAGTATACTACCTTCTGACCCACGAGACCTTAAATAATGTCAGATGCCCATTCGAGAAAGTATTCCTCAAAAAAAGGTCAGATTCAATACCTAATATTGATGTAAGAGCTTCGGCTAATTCCACTGAATATAGAAATTCATTTACAGATTTCTTTTTCACATATAGAGAGGTTTCCATTCACTCACCTGACTACTCTGGCATCTGGTGGGCACAGCTCACAAGCAATTTTCTTCAGTTTTAAATTCTTTCTTTTATGATTTTCTGGGGGTTTTTGGTTTGGTTTTATTTTGTTCTGTTCTTTGGGGGGGTTACTTTTTTGAGAACTGCCAAGTAGATAATTTACCGGTTGTCTTCATTTTTTAAGAGGATATAGAATGACATTCAAGAAATGAAATCTGTGTAAATCTTTATAAATAATGTCTACTAAAAGTGTTTGAAGGGAACGCAAGTCAAGAAAAGATGGAAAAGAAGGTGTAAGTGACATATGAACGACTCAATGAGAGAAAGAACCGCAGGCTTCAGAGCCGGGGAAGTTCATACTAAGCCGAAGCTATTCTGTGATATAACCACTTTTCTAAAAATTACGTGAAGTAATAAGGGATATAAAGCAGTTATGAACAAGTTAATTGGTCCTATTTGAATTTCACAGGCAGATTAACTAGCTGCGCGTCTTCTAATGCTGCGTGTCTGGGAACAGCGTTCTATAACAGTAATGGTGACCTTTTAATGACCACTAACTAATGACAGAAAGTAGGTGAGCACTCCAGCGAAGGTTAACCGTGCCATTTGATTCCCTCTATTTTTATGTTGTTGTGATTCATTTGCAAAAGAGAAGTAACTAAAAGTCCGTGTGACAGATATAAAAATTAATCACCTAGACATTTTCTTATGTCAAATTTTGTTTTTAGGCCATGCTTGTTGAGAAACATTCTGCACGACAGAGACAAAAATCAGTGATTGAGTTACATGCAAAGTGGGCACTTTGAAATGCAGACTATATGGAAAATTCTGAATTCCTGGAAACTTCTCACCCATTCAGGCTTATAGAAAACATACGCATACCAGGTCTGTTTTGGGGCAGTGTGCCAAAATCCTGGATGGTAAGGTCGCGGAAAAATTACAACAGTTCTGAAAATGACATGATTCCACAAGCTTAAATCTATCTGAAGTACTTTCCTAGGTTTTCATGGATGATTCAACTTGTTGGCTATCAATCATTTACCTTGCTTGATTGAGTTTGTAGAAGCCTAAATTATGATGTAAGGATATTCAGGTTCTAGAGAGGTGGAGTGAACCACAGAGCAGAGGACAGGATGGGGCAACATAGGTTTTTCTTTCAGTCTTTGCCTTACATCACAATAGTGCACAACCCATAGCATTTGGCTTAGGCGATATGGCATGCAACTGGTTAGCTAATGCAAATCTGCTCTTTGCAATGGTTGTTCATTTTTAAGGATGTCTGTCCTTGTAGTAGGGCTGTCACACAATGCATCAAGACTCTTGGGCAAACAACATGTGCCTAAGGTGATACAAAGCTTCTATCAGTCTAAACCCTTGATTTCTTAAATAGGCTTGAGAGTGCTACACAGATGGTGGGGAGGATGGGAGGTGGGGGACAGCAGGGGGGGGAGAGGAGGAGAAGGAGGAGGAGGAAAAACCTAATTGCTAGAAATCTAAGGGTTTTGTTGGAGTTTTATGGTTTTTAATTTTTTTCCATATTTTCACTTTTTTTTTTAACATGGCACACAGATTTCTGAGTGCTTTTGAGGGTTTTATTTGTCCTCCTGGAAGCTTTAGGAAGTTACCTCTTTCAGCTCACCTAGAACTGATCTCATTAATAAAAGAATGACTTTACAAAAAAGAGTTTCTAAAATTATACTCTAACTCAGAATTGCAAGTTGGCTTTTTCAGTCCGAAGATAAATTTAAGCATTAAGCTTTATCAAGCTCTACACCTGACATTCTCTCATAAATGTTGCATATATTTTAACTTATTTTAATATTGTGTGAGTTTGGTTTGTAATAGTCTCATGCAGTCACTATAGTTGTATCTTCTTAGCCATATATTAGCAATAGAAATGCTCATTCCCTTCCAGAATATCACTTGACATAATATCAATTCAGTTTCATTTTGAGTTTATTTTTGTGGTTTGTTTATGTTGAAACCAGCAGTATGATCATTGTACTACTTGTATGAGATGCCAAAATACTCTGAGAAGGCTGCTGTTGGAAGCACTTCGTTAGTACTTCACGTGCGCCTTCACTCTCCGCAGCACGGCCTGCTCAGGTAGGTTGACTGCAGGAGGCTGCAGAGAGTGCTGCTAACAGAGGTCACAGACATGCAGGTTGGGGCAAAACTGTTGCAGATGTTACTTTTGAAGACACAAAGAGCAGTGTGAATGGAGAGATTCTCCTTCAGCTAGCTACCTTTGCGAGGGGTCCACCTTCACTTAGCCCGACAATATAGGCCTCAGCCTCAGTGCTAGATGAGTGCCAACACCTGGGCTATGTGTTATGATTGAATTGATGGATCGATCAACTCAAACAAAGGCCCACTACAATAAAGAAGCATGAACTTTCATGCTGGACTGAATGGAGCAGCCTCTCCAATCCAAATGACTGATAGGTTTTAAAAAGACAAGAATTAAGACATTCGTAAAGTGATTACTCTGTTAACAGATAAATCATAAGTCCTAAAATGAGTTAAGATGGCCCATTTTTATGGTTCTAAGTTAACAAGACTGAAAAGAATTAAGAGACAATGCTAGCCCTTTGGAAGAGCTCTTCACAAAGAACTGAAAGATTTCTAAACCTGTGGTGCATATGCGCAGCACTAAATTTAAAATAATGTTAATAGCAACACTACTGAACAATAACTATATGTGCCTAAGGGTCTGCATTATTTTATTTCACGTTCTCGGTACATGAGCTACACAGAATTGGGTTAGGGTGAGGTAGGAATGTGAAATATAAACCAAGGAATCAAGATAAATAATATTTTAATAAAATATGTTTAAAAATCAAAATCAAGCCCAAAAGCCTGTGAGGAAACAATAAAATAATTTTAAATAAAAATAGCCTACTATCCTGTGTTCACTGAGTTTGCAGTATTGGCCTTAGATTCTAGGGCTACAGAGCCTTTTATAACCATTCGGTAAGTACACTAGCTAGACAATAATATGCAACCAGATTGGAAGATGTAGGGCTTTAAATTTTGTCATGCTTTCTTGATTGTAGAAATTTTATTAATTTTTTATTTTTTTCACTTGATGTAAAAACATGGGGTGGAATATTTTATAACTCTATGGAGGAGTAATTTTTTTTTTTTTTTTTTGCTTCAGGCTCAAATATGACCTCACACCAGCCTGGATATAGATGTTATCATTATGCTTGTTTTATACTGCAAACTCTATGATTCCAGAAAGCTTAATAAAATTCTCTAAGCTCACACAGGGAGCAAGTGACTGAGCCCAACTTTGCGTTCAACTAGTTCCACTCTGTAGTCTACCTTCCTTATCAATATGCTCTCTTAGAAATTATAGCACTCATTTAACCAGAATATTTAATTGTCTTCACATACTTTATTCTCTGGGCACCTATGTTTCTCACCTGTATTATCAGTCTTTTAAATTTTTAACATCAATTTTTCTTGGAAAGAAATTTCTCCTTTATAAATAACACAGTTAGAATGCATGTGCTGATATTATTGTGAAATAGGTATGGATACTCTCTCTATCTAACGGGGCCACCATTAAATGAATATCTAATAAGAGCAGTATTTTAGGGGCCACATATAACCTGCCCTTGGACCACCTGCATATTCTGAGCCTGTTCATACAGAACATGGTGTCTTGGCTAGGTGCAGGATTCTTCTAAGGATGAAATGTGAGAGATCTAATATTAAATCATTATGTTCAAATACTCACCTAATTTTAAAAGTTGACCAAAAGCACATTTTTGGCTGTATAATAAAGTTACTATTATTTATTTTGTTTCTATAGGACATTCTTGAGCTGGGAAAATTGGTTTTATTTGAACCAGGAAAGGTTACGTTTAATTTTCTTTTACTTTGGGTGAAAAGAAGATTTTAAACAAAAGAAAAGTAAAATCTAGATGGCGTATAGACCAATGAGGAGGAGGAGGAGGAGACAGAGAAAGAGAAGAGGGGAGAAAGACCCTGTATTGGTGGAAAATGTAAGGGTGCTCCATGGTAGTGAGGACGATTATCACTTCAGCAGCTCAGAAGTCAAGCTCTAAGCATCTTCAAACCATTCTGTGAATCATTAATAGGGAGAAATTTGGCATCTATCTTCTTTGATCTCTATGTTATTGTATTGTCATGTGCTTGAGACTATGAATGCATTCTCTGTCTAATATTATGCATTGAGTTACTTATTTGTTCACACGCTCAACAAAAATTTTTTGCAAATCACAAATATATCAGACACTATGTGAGGCATTGAAAGAATAAAGAAGAAACTGCATGGCAGTCTGCCCTCAGGAGGTGTATAAATCTGCCCTCAGGAGGCAGCGATGTTGACAAGTACTTACAGTGACAGGAGTATGTCCATGCACAAAATCTGACAGGGTCACTTGCAGTTAGGCAGGTCTGCTGGGGCATGTGAGGAAAGGCTTCTAAACTTAGGTTTTAAAAGTAAAACAAATAGAAGTTTTTCAGCTGAGTAATGTGAAAGCCTCCCAGACAAAAATACAAAAGCACAGAGACCAAAGAGGCGTGACATATTTCTGAATAAATAATTCAGTGCTGTTGGGCTGTAGAGGTGATGAGGAATGCTCTGGATATAAGATGGACCCGCCAGACAGAGGACAGAGCCAGATGGATTTGCAGTGTTGCCTTTCGCAGGAGCTGAGATTTGATCCAGAGGAGGGGAGCAACAATTGAAGAACTCTTCCGGGAGAGAGGTTAGACCGAATTCAAGGGTAAAGACTATTCAGAGATGCTACAGAACATAAATAACAGAAATTGATGCAAGTATTAATGATCTGGGCATGTTTCTTTATCTTTTCTGGGGTCCTCATTTTCTTCCTAAACAAAAGCTGTACGCAGAAAGAATGTGGATTAGATCGTTGCAAAACTGAGACACAGGATACAATTTGATATACCAGAATGCATTATTCCAAATAGTGTTTCTGATGATCTTACAAAATTATACATTGTAATGTATTTTGCCATATGTACAAGAGCTCAGTAGGACCAAGCCTGTTTTGCAGTTTTGACTATATTAAGAAAAATGCAAACAAGCTGCCAGAAGGCCACCCGTGTACATTTGTGGCCACAGAGCATGGGGTGTGTGCTTGTTAATGCAAATATTACCAGCCTCTATTGTGTTCCAAATTATATGAGCATTCCCAAAAATGCAGGCCTCAAAAAAGTTTATTTTTCGGCAAACTAAGGGGCAGTAAATAACCTTCATCTTTCTACAAACAGCAGCTGGTCCCATTTGCTGACTACCTGAATCGTCTCATGATATTTCAAAGGAGCTCTGATAGTTTCCAACATACTTATTATCATAGCTCTGAAATATGATTTCTCTTGATTTACGTACAGTATAGTAAGATGAGACGGCATAGCAAAGACAGTGATTCATTTCTGGTCTGGTCATTATAGCATTTTACTTAAAAGAAAAATCTCTCCTCTCTGTTCGGAACAATTACTATTCTAGGAGTCTGTGTTGAAATAAAATTCTAATGCAAAAGCTGTCTTAAAATGCTGAACCCAGAAGAATTTGGCATAAATAAGACGTAGAGTTAGCTGACATGAGATATTACATTTATTCCATTGTTGGCGAGGACAAAACTGGGCTGCTATTGTCACAGGTGAAAAGTGTTTTCGAAAGTCTGCTCTGGTGCTTGTTAGATAAGGGGCTGCCTTATTCTGAATAACCTGAACAAGATTTATACACATCACTGGAATGGACTCGTGTTTATAGTCTGTCCTTGCTCACCAGGATTAACAGTGCAAGGGCAGCGTGAGACACTACAAGCAGGGAGACCTCAAACCACCTTCAGGGACCAGTGAGGGTGCTGCTTAGAGAGAAGATGGAATTTTTTCAACTACTTTTCAATGCCTAGCAGGCAGCAGGCTCTCTCTGTACCAAGACTCACCACTGCGGCTAAGCTCTGAGTGGGGAACTTTCTATAAGACTGGTTAAAACATAACAAATAAACAAGAACTCCACGGTCCTTTTTACAAAGAGTAAGAATGTGGGGCTCAATGGTGGCTCTTAGTGTGGAATTTATAAAATACTCCAGCGCACCACAATTGCAATGGAAGGAAGCCTTTTGGGGAAGTTGGAATTCATACTCACTTAGTTTATATTTTTACTGCACAGGGATCTTCCCTTGCATGCTCTCACTCAGGGGCAATTCAGCTTGAGCTCATGCTCCTAGGGACTGAGACATTTGCAGGTCCCTTTATGATCTAGGCAGAAATTGTCTTGTCTTCCAAGCCATCAAATGTAGTGTGTGGGTGCGATGGCTGCCTTCCAGGGAGCTAAGCAGCTCTCAGGACTTGGCATTCAGTCTTTCCCTGGGCCCTTCAGTAATGGCATTTCACTTAATACAATATGCCCCTAACTGAGTTTTAGTGATTTCAAATGAATTTAGTCTCTTTATCAATATCCTCTATTTGGTAGTGTGTTTGCTCTTCAGTGCGCTGTGCCAATAAATCCAGCACAAGTGCTGCCTCCTTCCCTCGCAATTGTCTGGCTTCTCTCTATGAAAGCAAACACCACGCTGCACAAAAGGAGGCTCTTTAAAAACTTGTCTGTATCATAAATGTAAATATCAATAAACTTGGGAGGTTGACAAGGGCATGCTCTAATGGATCTGGCCATGTTGTTGGCTGTTTTACAAGAGGCGGGGATGGTAAGCAACCCAAGCAGCTCGTTTGCAGTACTGAAAGGAAGTGTCAACATTTAAATCCAGAAAAGCCACTGGCCTGTGCAGAATCTCATTGAGCCCTATCATAAGGCAAAAAAACCCAATCTTAGGAAAAAAAGAGGTAAGTAATGCCCAGGTTTTCATGAAATTCTCTCTGACTGACTTAAAAATAGAAATGAACTTGCAATTGATAAAGAATAATTTAGTACATCATCAACTCTTTTTGTTTGGTTTTGAATATGTTAGTATACCTATTTTTTCTTTTTTTAAAAAAATTAAACTGTTTATTTTGAAGTGATTACAGATTCCTACGCAGTTGTAACAAAAGATACAGCAAGGATTAAGGCACTGTGTTCCCGTTTTCCCTGGAGGGTAATATTTTAACTGTACGACACTCTGAAAACAACATAATTGTGATTTTAATTTGATCCAGAAGCAGATGTTTCTATCACCATGAGGATCTCTCATTTTGCTTTTCGATAGTCACACACACTTACTTCCTATCTTGACCTTTTCTTACCTCCTCGAATCCACTAATCTGTCATTTCAAGACTCTTACGTACATGGAGTCAGAGGACTCTTCACTGAAAATAATATGATTCTGAAGACTCAGTTAAATTGTTGCAGGTATCAGGAGTTTGTTCCTTTTTGTTGCTAACTAGTATTCCGTGGTATACACCATTATTTGTTTAAGCGTTCACTGATGAACATTAAGGTTGTGTCCACTTTGGGGATATTACAAATGAAGCCATGACATTTGTATAAGGATTTCTGTATAAACATACCTCTATTCCTATAAGGTAAATTTACATGAGTGTAATAACTACAGAACTGTCAGGTTGCTTTTCATGGTAGCCATACCACTTGCTAGTCCTACCAGGAAGGTATGGCTGAGCCAGTTCCTTTACCTCTTTTCCAGTACTTGTTATTGTCACAAATTATTTCTGAGCACTATCTCATTGTGGTTTAATTTGTGGATTAATGATGTTAACATCTTTTGTGTGCTTATTTCCTATCTTTTTCTATGCTTTGTCCATTTTTATGGGCATATTTAATACTGACTTTTCAGAGGTCCTCAAATATACTCAAATTCCTTTATCAGCTGTTTTCAACTTTAGCTTGCATTATTTCACTTTTAATAGGCTCTTTCACAGAGACTTTTTAAAAAAAATTTTTGAGGTAGGCTTATTAATCAATATTTGGTTATATGGTTCATGATTTTCTGTCAAGTCAAATATTGGACTTAGATCCTTAAGAATTTCTGTTCTGTTTTTTTCTAAAACTTTAACATTTTATGTTTTACATAGAATTTTGTGACATATTTTCAGTCATATTTTCATATAAAGAATCTGACAGGAAAAGGTTCATGTTTTTGACAACACTATACCTGTTGTTGAAAAGTCTACCCTGCCTCCACTGAAGGTTTATACACTTTTGTCAGAATCACATGGGCCATTTTTACAGAGGTCTATTTCCAAGTTCTCTATTCACGTTCACTGATCCATACCTCTATCTTCCTTCCTGCCAGTCCTAAAAATGTTTATCATTATATCATGAGTCTTAGAATTAAAATGATTTCTTCTACTGTATACTTTTTCAAAATTGTTCAGCTACGATACCTGTGAAATTTGCTTCTGGCCAACATGGTTTGAGACAAGAAAGTTTGCTCTGTAAATACGTTTTATTCTACAGATAAAATGTTGGTATTGATACTCTCAAACTTGTCTTTAGTCTTCAGAAGTTTCTTTTTTCATGTGTGTTGGTCTGAATCCTTCTGAGTTTATTCAGTGTGAGGTTTGCTCAGAATTTTCAATCCTCAGGTTGCCAAGTCACCCATTTTTTCTTTACAAGTTTTAACCTTACCTCTGCCTCTCCTTAGAACAGCTTATGACACAAAAACTAATGCTTTATTTTACTTCAGTCACTTGGCTCCTGAGCAACTGCTAATCTTCCTTAATGTGTTTTATTTATGTTGTCTGGCTTAGATCATTACAGGGAATTAGCTCTTTACGATCAGTTATCTTTTTCATGATGCATGTATGCAATGTAGCAATAAAGATTTTTTTAAAAATGATCAGTTATCTTTCCCTTCTTTCTTCTCTCTGTGTTTGAGTCTATCCATTGAAGATTTTTATTTTGGTAATTATATTTTCTGGTTCTAAACTTTTTTTGGTTCTTTATATCTTCTTTATGCAGACTTTATTTCCTCATTGAGCCTTTTTAAATTTCAAGTGTATTTGTAATTGTTCACTGAATTATTTTTATGGTGACTTTTAAAATCTTTGTCAAATAATCCAGTATCTTTCATCTCAGTATTGGCCTTTATTCATTGGCTATTTTTGATCAGTTTACTTTCACTAGGTTCTTGATAAAATGAGTGGTTTTCCCTGGAATTGTCATTTTGATTATTATTTCATGAATCTATACTTTACTTAAACTATTTAAATTAATTTTCTCTAAGACTATTGCAATAGAAAAACGTCACTTTGTTATGCCACGCTGGAGTAGAAATCCAACTGCCCCACTCTCTTTCCTTCAAGAACAGACATTTCATTGTTGCTAAGTGTGGGTAGTTCTGCTCTCTGCTGGCCTCCACCACTACCTTCCAACCTGGAAGGAGTACAGCAGGTTCTTATCATTTTCCTCATGGTTTCCACTTCTGTTAAGTAGGTGGGAGGTCCTTTATTGCTGGATGACTTTCTGCTATATCTGCTCAGTAATCCTCCCAATTGGGACGTGGGGAGTAGTTGAACACCTTACTTTCAGTTGGGTACAGAACTGCAGATCATGTAGGCTTAATTAATCCTTATTAGAGGATATTTGTTACTACTGGTGAGGATGAAAATTTGAACACCCCGCTTGGTTAAGGTTAGCAAGGACGGAGTGGTACTATCTTTCTTTTGTTTACCTTTTTCTCTAAGTGTCACCTGATATTTGTCATATATGTAGTATGATATGTATATTATATTTCAGTAGTTCTTATTGGAAAGAATAGAGAAACATATCTCTATCTCCCAGGATCTAAACACCTTCTACCTGACTGTGTTTCACTTTCTTCTGAAAGTCTGTATTTAAGTCTGGCTTCCCAAGAATATGAAGTAAAACCTATTTATAGAAGAGTAGATTTGCCATCCACGCTCCTTTACGATATCTGGATCTTTCAAAAGTTGAATTTCAAAATTTATTTCTTTTCCATTGTGCAAACCTTATATCAGCTACCAGGGTATGTTAGTCTGTGTTTTATTATTTGATCTAAATACATGAAACTTTGCAACTTTGTAAAGAAAAAAAAAGCCACCCACTCTTCATTTGCAAAGTGTCCACCCTGAGGAGGGCCTTATCTATTCCTAATGATCTGCCCTATCTCTGAAAAGCACAGTTTCTACTTTTTTGTACCTCGTAGTGGAAATTAAACTATACACAACCACAGCAACACCTTTACCACAGGAAAAGTAGTAAATCAGCCACTAAGACCCACTCACAACTGAGGATCAAGAAACTGACCAGATCAGTGGACAGTGTTTCAAGCAGTTTTGAATGAGAAGGTATAAGTGGAGAAAAGGCCTAAATAACATGGAACTTTTTTAAATGTAGAAATTACCAAACTTAATGAAATCAAATAAATTTCTACTTAAAATTAAAATATAATTTAAAACAATAATACAAATGTAAACATTAAGTATCTTCATTGTTTCTTAATTTCCTTTCTCTAGCAATATTATTTGTAATAGTCCAAGTACTGTGGTGTAAAAGGGAAACTACTCAGGAAAATTTGCTTAATTAAGAAGTCTTTAATTTTAAGGAGCATCATTTGCAGGTAATGAATTTACCTTCACCAGTCACAGAATCTACTGAAAAGAGAGCAGGCTCTCTAGGAAATGCAGGTGCAGAAGAATAGAAGTTAAAACAACAAAACAGTATAATAGCAGCACCGAAAAGGTTGCAGTTTTGGTAGCTCCTTAAGTAATGGAAATTGAGGGCTCAGTTTCTTCAGGTTACATGTTAAATAGTACAAATCTTATTCATTTTCCAATACTTCTCATACTCAATTTTAATCTTTGTAACACAGTCAGTTTTCAAGAAGCAGTTTCAACTTTCTGACCTCTTATACCACTCAATATGTTCTTGTTTCTAACTCTCAATGTACTAGGGAAAATATGCATATAAAAAGTTATTTCTTTTACCAGAGAATCTTTGTTCATTATCTTTTGTAAAAATTTTAAACTAAATGCAAGATGTTATTATTTCTAAAGATAATATTCTAATTTGATAGGTTTATTTCTTTCTTGTACAGATTTGAATTGGGGATATTTTTATAATGTAAAATTTCTTTTTCTTTATTTTTTTGAGACAGGGTGTTGCTTTTGTAGATCAGGCTGGCCCTGAGCTCAGCCTTGAACTCACAGCAATCCTCTTGCCTCTGCCTCCTGAGTTCTAGGATTACAGGCATGAGCCACCATGCCCAGCACTGAGGTATGTGGTTCTGATTGCTGGTGGGCGTGACTCTCCATGTCCAGCATTGTTGTATGTGATTACTCAGGATCAAACCCCAGCCCTTGCACTTGCAAGGTAGACACCGGAACCACTGAGCTAAATCTCCAGCCCTAAAATGTAAATTTTTAAGATCTGGGCACTAGAGATGGGCTGGGAGGAAGCTTTGCATCCATGTCTTAAACATGTGAGGGCTAAGGACGACACTCTGCCATTAGCTCTGTGATCTGTTCTCAAGGCCCTGGCTCGGAATCCTGATCTCCTGCAAGGCGATAGGATACAAGGGGAAAGAAAGACACAGAAACAAGACTTGAACAGATAGCAGAAAATTAGGACAGACCACACTGGACATGGGGCGATGAGGCCGAGCATGTGGCAAGGAACACGAACAACCAGGTCCACTGATGTTCGTTGTACATTCATGAATAAGAGTAAGATAAAGGGACTCATGCGGCCTCTGGTGATACGGCTGACACAGGCAAAGCTGGTGGAAGGAAGATGTTTACAGGAGGAGCCGAACCATAGGTTGGTTAGGGTTAGCCAGTAAGTTACTGAAAACAACTAAGGGATGACGCAGTCCTTCACGGCAGTGTTATGTCACAAGGAGCCCTGCTAGTCCCCAGAGCAGCACTCAGATCTCCATGGCAGCCATTGGCATGGGAGCAATACTAGTCTGAGATGTCATCCTATGTGCTCCTGTGAATCAAGTAATCTCAGCTCACCTCCGAGAGCAGTAGAACCATTTAGGAGAGGAAAGTGCCGGCTCCATATTGCAGCCTTTTTTGACTTTGGTCAGGGTGGTCTGCCATAACCCATAGGAAGGAAAGTGCTTACCTTGGTCACTTCTTGCTTACGCTATTTCAATCTCATCCTCCACCTTGTTTTCATAGCATTTGAAGATACTGACCACCTTCTCTTTTTTGATGCTCATGCCCACACTGTCAGGATGGTTCTTCTGCCTCTATACTCCATCTATCTTCATGACTTTCTCGTTGAAAATATTTTCCTTCCTTGTGCTGTCTTTTTGGTTTTAGCATTTATTAAAAATTATTTATTGTGTGTCTTAATAGTTAACACATTATCAGGGTCAACAGGTCAAATGAATATCACATATTAACAAGATTTCCTTTAATTACCTCCTTGTTTCTCATGTTTTCCTTGCTGCTCATATATAACTGACTTTATTAATTTTGTATCTTTCTTGCATTTTTTCACATGCAAGCAGATAAATATATGCTTTAGCACTTTGCACAAGGGATACTGTACCTTTATGCTGTTCTGCTCCAAGCTTTTGAAGTTAACTATACATTCAGGTAATATTCCCATATTGCTGTGACTTTTGGATAGTACCTATCAATTCATGCTGTTGTTATAGCCCAGGTTTAGCTGTTTCACTGCTCAAAAAAATGTGCTTTGTTTCCAAGTCATTACTATTACAAATATCACTGTAATTAATAACATATGTCATTTTCAACACATCAGTCTATGGAATACAATAGTTCTCTTTTCTTCTTCTATAGGTTCCAACTTATCACTCATAATAAAGATCTCAGTTTATCTCACTTTATCTCAGCTGTCTGAATTCACCCCTTATTTATTATCTTGTATTCTAGAATCTTCCAAGCTCCTTCTCACTCGAATTACAAACTATTGTCTAGATATTACCACGTCAATAAACCATCCACATTGTTGAAAGAAAAAAGTGCTTTGACATGCTGAGAATTTGAATTAAATGACAGTGGAAGGTCTTAGAAACTACAATAGAAGTCTCTTTAACCCTTCCTGTTGTAACCCCCCCCTCACTCACAAGAAGGATCTTTCTTTGAGGTTCTCTTGTCTGACTGAAGGAAGTTCTAAAAAAAAGAAAAATATGATCACCATAATTTCCTCTCTAAAGTCTCCTTAATCTGGGAAAGACTAAAATGTCTCCACATATTTACACTAAACAAGGTAGTTTTCTAATGACTGTCACTTGGGAGACTGTCTGGCAGTAAGGCAAACTTTTTAGTGCATTTCTGCCAGTCATCATTCTGGAATTCATTGCCTCCTCCCCAAAGGCCAGGGCCCTAGTTAATTCTTCATACCTGTTCCTTGCTTCTCAAAATAATTTACCATTCCCCTAAAATGGCCCACATCTCCTCCTCCCTTGTAAAGAGCAAATATTTGGCCCTTCTATGAATTTCATATTTTGTATGGCTGTCATGTATATGTGCCAGGTAATAAATCTATATGCTTTAATTTGTATGTTTAATCTGTCTATTCATCTATTTCAGCAAACTTAAAGACTCAGATCTTCAGAGGAAGCTTGGTCAGATTCTAAAGTACAAGATATAAACAAGGGATGAATTTAGATAGCAGTGGTAAAGTGAGCCTAGAACTTTATTAGGCGTGATAAGGTAGAGATTAGAAGAAAATATACCATTGCAGAAATTTTCAGGGAGATATTGCCTTTACATAAACCTTAATTCATCTTTCTCCTTTTTTAGTTTCAAACTCTGCATTTCTCCTATTGGCATGGCAGTGTTTTTCTCAATGTGTGTATGTGTGTCTCTGTGTGTGTATGCTGTGGGATGTGGGGTAGTTGAAATTTTCTTTCACTCTTCCTGTTCTCAAATACAAAGGTTGTTTATTTCAATTCTGCATTTCTCTCCATTAACTTCTTCATTCTGTTCTCTCCCTTACTCTGCTCTATGGCAAGAAATCCGAGTGGTGGATCTATTCCTAGACTCCTCAGATCTTCACCTCAGACCTGAGTCAGACAGGAATGGAATTAAGTGTACTGCTGCTTTCAAATACAAATTGAACAAAAATTTGTTGTCTCTCTCTTACCAAGAGTTAAATGTTGAATATTCATTTCAGAAAAACTAATTTCCCACCCACAGACACTACTCAATCAATTAAATGACAATGTCAGTGAAATTTTTTTGCCTTTACAGTTTATTTTGGCTCTTGTATAATAACTTCTGGTTGCATATATAATGGCTGATACACTGTTTCACTGCTATGAAATACTATGAAATAAATAATGTAGAATTAAATGGATGATTCAAACTATGAAGCTCTCAGGCACATTTAATTTTCGATAATGTTAACTTTCAACAAAGTTATTAGTTCTATTAAGTTCTGTCTATTTTATACCATTTTACTTGTTTAGTTCTAAATAACTCAGCTTAACTTTAAAAAATATGATAATTTTTGACTAAAATTTATGATTGGCTTTTTACAGTAGGTGGACAGAGCTGTTTTCCAAAATCAGAGGCATATTTAAGCCTTAACAAGGAAAGACATTGCCAAAATGATCTCGGTCAATTTCATCATCATGGTATACTTCACCGGTATTTGTCATTTTATAGAAGCCTAATTTCCTTCATCATTTGGTTTTGGTCCAGTTTAATTTAAGAAAGGTGAAATATTTAGATGGAAAACTATAGCATCAGTATCTGATGCTGCATACACAGTGTAGGTTTTGCTGGGTAAAATGTGATTGATATTCTGAGGTATGGAAGGGAACATGAAAACAAAACACAAATTAGTCAAGTAGAGATCACTAAAAATAATGTTCATAAGTTTGTTTGTAACTACATACAACAATATCAGCTAAAGAAATTTTGATTTGAAAAACACCAGGCAATTTTCATAATATAAGCTTTATAAAATGTATAATAAATATTGGTTTATGATTTTGAGTTGGACAATTCCAGTCTCACTAAAACTTCCACCAGGAACAAACACAGCAATATATTTAACAACAGTTTCCTTTTTAATATTATCAGATGAATTAGCTGGTGACCAGCAGTGACTAACTGAAGATCATATGTCCTCAGAAAATTTGAGTTGTAGGAATATATATAGGTAGATAGATAGATAGATAGATAGATAGATAAAGATGATATATATCTGTGTATGTTTGGAAAATCATACATAAGTAGAAATAGGAAATTTATCAACCTCAAGACACTGAAGTTTAGTCTCTTTCACTTAAAAAGAAAACCAATTGCCCAAGTCTGCCATAAAGCAATACTGATCAGGCAAAGGATAGAATCATGATAAATGTACAGGGATAATAATTCATATGTTTATTTGTTTTAGAATGACTAACTTTCAGTTTAAAATACAGTTCAATTTATACATTATATAAAAGCACTAACACCTTCTGTATAGTAGCAGTGCAGATATTTATAAGACTGTATTAAGTGCTCAATCAAAAATGGTATACAAACTAATTATCATGTAGGCTAGTTACAATGAATGAAAACATCACCACCGTGATTTTAAAGTGGCAGTGTCTGGCACACCCGTCCTAATCTGCTTGATTTACTACTGTTAGCAATAGATTTAGAGTATTATGAAAATGTATGGTTTGTTAAGTGCTGTGAATTACACTGAATAATGGTGAACATGTCTTTTACTGAACTAATGAAATGAATTGTAGCTTACCACATTTTAAAAAATCAGCATGTGGAAAATGCACCCAGAAATACAGATTCAGTGTACATGCTGCACCATTTTGGGAGATCATGACTGTTTGGTAGTGTTCATTTCAGCTTAATGGATAAAAAATATCCCTCGATTTGGCAGTTTAGGACCATTTTTAATTTGGTAAGAGGCCTAAAAACATGGTTTGGAAGAATTAAGGGACCAGGCTGGACCTGAATGCTATTGAAATGGAATTTGTAATCTCTTTAGAGTTTGCAAAATTGAGCTACATGTGGAAATTTCACAGGACTTGATCTTCTGAATATCTTATTTTTAATTTTTGTAACTTCTCCCCTCTTAAATCTTTTTATATGAAATATATAGTGTCCCTTGTAATACAATAAGAACTCTTCACTTTATGTTGTTTATATTTGCAGTGACTGATGGAAATATCATATAATGATATGTTACTTGTACACTAATACATCAGTTCATGAAGGCTTCTGTTAGCAAGCAATTTGTTTAACAGATAGAAGTGTTCTACAAAATTTTTCTTGAATTTTCAGCTCCACATTGGATAACAAATATAATCATGGCCATCTTCGCTAGAATCATGGAGCCAATTAAGTTTGTGAATCAAAGTACCATCATGTATCTCTTAACAACCCCATGTTATAATATTTTAAAAATCAGCCATTATGGGACTGGTTTACTATAGCAATGCAACAAACCCTACAAATGGGACCGGCTTATTATTCTGCTGACTGTTGAGACTTCAAGAAACGGAGAAAATATTAATAATTTAGATTTGCTTTAAAATGGCATCATTTATATAGTGGTTGCATTATAAATTGCCTAAACAATGAATAGATAATTCTCCCACTTTTAGACATGAGTTGTCATGTATAATGAAAGTTATTTATTTTAGTGGGTAATATTCTGACTTTTAGAATTTTTATTACTTTGTCTTACTAACATTAAATTTAAATTTTATTTTATAGGATTTGATAAAATTTATTAGTATACTCCTGCTCACCTTACCTTTCACACTTTACATACTCACAGAGTATTAAAAATGTACCCCAAGGTCAAAAAATGATTTACTTATTGGTAAATTCAAGGAAGAACATCATTCCTGAGCAACTTTTCATATTCCTGTTAGAGCATACAAATTTCTTTTAGGTTTCAAATTATGTGCTTCTACTATTGTTCTATATTTCTATTTTGACGATAATGTTTATTTTATTATTTTGAAAGAACCATTTTGGTATTGAGCACAGTCATCCATCCATGAATATTTGCTAAAAATAAATTTCTCTAGTTTTCTCTTTGATACATGCCATAAGCTTAGATTGTAAGTGTTCCCACAACCTTGTGGTTACCAGCCTGCCATTGTATTGGGCAGAGGTAAAACTTTCAGGAGGTGAGGCCCATAGGAAAGAAGTTGGGTCATTGGGATGTGCCATTGGAGGGAATATCAGGATTCTGCCTCTTTCTTTCTCTTCTATGTTTGCTTCTCACCTTTTCTGAGATGAACAGTTTCCTTTGCTGGTGTTTCTACCGTGGTGTACAGGTTGGTCACAGGCCCTAAAGCAACAGTGCCAACCAACAATTGACTGGTATCTCTAAAATTTTGTGCCAGAATAAGTATTCATTCCTTTTAAAAGTGCTAAAAAGTAAATAAGTGTTTATCTCATATAGAAAGCTCACTAACAGTATTTAATATTGATAGTATTTGTCATATGAAGTTTCTACTTTTTGCAATGTGTAGGAAGGAAATTCCAGTTCCACAAATAGTTAAATGTTCATCTACATTTTCTTCTTATGTTATATGGTAATCATTTTTATGTTTAATTTTTCAGGATCTCTAGGATTTATTTGAATATACATATTTTCCTCAGCATCCACATTTTATACTGTCGTTCATTGAATAAACAATTCTTTCCCAGTGATTTTTTTGTTCTTTCTCTTTCTATTAATCAAATTTATTTTGAGTAGAATCATCTGCTAATTTGAGCATAAATGAAAGCATGACACGAATGAATGTCTGCTAGGGAAAGTGTCAACACTTCCTTTTTCTGGTATATTTTTAATGATCCATTCCTGATTGCTTACTAGTTGTACAGGTTACAACTTTTAATAGCTTGAAAAACAATAGCTCTACTAAGATTCCAAGGAACTGTCTTTACATATAGATTGTTACATTGCAAAATGCAGATTAGATATTACAGTGAATAAATCTTTGTCAGGCTTTTTTTTTTATTCTGTAAAATAACTCACCAAGATTATCCATTGAATAGAAGGGAACCACAAGAACGGCAGCAAAAAAATTCTACTTATTTATTAGGCCTTTATTATTTTGGGAAAGTTTATTGATATTCATAAAATGTGATAGGCAATATAAAGAAAAACAAAATAATTGGTTAAATGTAATTGTGGTGGAAGTAATCTGAAGTACTATTTTTGGATACATATATACACATGCATGTATAAACATATGAATGTACATATATAAATTGTGGGAGTTCGGGGAAGAGGATGCAGCCAGAACCCTCATGGCAAACTCCAGTCCCTCATGAGTCCCACAGCAAAAGGACTGACAACCAACAAACAACAAAGTCAGAACCTCAAGAAAAAGGGCTTGACTCTTGGTACTCTGAGCAGTGGCAGCCAAAGGCCCAATACTGCAGCAGTAGAAGGTGGAGCAGAGAGCTCATAACCCAAACTTGCCACACCTTTATTTGGTAACAAGCCTTCAACTCATAATCCTAGCATGCATAAAACGGGGCCTGGAGGGAGGAGGTGGTGGGCTGTCCCACAATAATCCCTGTAGTAGAAGATACCATAGGACAGGGAAGACATCCTTAAATCCCAGTAAGTCTCGGTAAATTTTAAGACCAATAATCCTAGTACAGTAATGCTCATAGTTTAAAATCTCTCAGGGCGGGGCAGATGTCCTCCATAATACTAATAGTTGATTCTGCAGGGCAGACATTTGTAAGTCCAAGTAAGTAAATCAAATAAGTCATAAAACCAAGTAAGTCACCTGCAGTTTCCAACAATAAATAAAATATACATATGCACATACAAATACATTTTACTTTATAGAAAATAATTTTATCATCTTTCCCCATTGATATTTGGCAATATGAAGAAAAATATTTCTGTATGTGTTTATCCTTTAGCTGGTAATATTTGTATTTAATAAATTTTCATTTGTGTTTACTGACTTTTCTGATATGAGGCATTTATGAATAACAAAACATTTATTTTATCATTGATTTCACATTAAATTTCTGCTTTGAACATTTTGTTTTGCCCAAAATGTTAACAAAGAATAAGCTGATAATTAAGATAGTGGCAAAGATTTTCCTTCCCAGATAACTGCTTTGTCCATCTTACTTGGCAAACAAGCACTGGTAGTGTGCTTGCTACCCTTCTCTTATATATGGCCTTAGTTACATTACTTACATCTTCTGCTCTAAAATCAGAATTGATTTTCTAAGAAACCTTATAATTTTGTAGGTCCTGTAATTAAAACAATTATTTCAATAAAAAGTACATATTTAGTGGCTAAACACTTTTTCAGTTATAAGTTGACATTTTCTACCCTGAAGGATTATAAATAAAAGCTCTATACGGGCCAGGGATTTAGCTCAGTGGTTCCAGCGCCTGTCTTGCAAGTGCAAGGACCAAGGTTCGATCCTCGGTGACCACACAGCAATACTGGGTGTGGAGACTCATGCCCAGCAGCAGTCAGTACCACATACCACAGTGCTGGGCATGGTGGCTCACACCTGTAATCCTAGCACTGGGGAGGCAGAGGCAGGAGGATTGCTGTGATGAGAGTTCGAGGCTGAGCTCAGGGCCAGCCTGAACTACAAAGCAAGACCCTGTCTCAAATAACCTAAACAAAACAAAACAAAATAAATAAAAGCTCCATAATTATAAATGCATACACACAACAAAAACAATATACTGACTTAAATTTTTTATCTTGATAAAGCCACTCTGTTTTCCTATTATTTTATTAAACATATTTCTTATATGTCTATCACCTTTACCATCTTTACTCTCCATTTTTTTATTTTTAAAATTGATTTTGTTGGTATGTTTTACATATACATTATGAACACATTCAACATTGAGGGTTTGTACCAGTACATGATACATCTTAATTCTCATTTTTTTCCCATTCCCCTCCCCTC
The DNA here is from genome assembly GCA_004026965.1 of Petromus typicus. Taxonomy (NCBI): domain Eukaryota; kingdom Metazoa; phylum Chordata; class Mammalia; order Rodentia; family Petromuridae; genus Petromus; species Petromus typicus. The sequence goes on along the minus strand of PVIR01005638.1, from coordinate 1,163 downwards.
CCTACAAGGAGTAATATCTCTTTTTTTTAATTGAAGTCTTTATTGGTACATTATATATACACATCATCATCGCATTCAGCATTGAGAGTTTGTACCAGAATATGACACAATTTATTTCTCATTTTTCCCCTTCCCCCACCCACCCTGCAACTCCCCACCCCCTATATACATAAGCTTTGTTTCCTTTTTTATTACAGCACATTCTTTTTCTCCTCATTATTTACTCTTATACCCGCTTTCCTTTTAAATATTTTCTATTTTACAATATCAACTGTATATACTAGAACACCATTATGTTTTTTAATTGTTTGTTTTGGTTTCTTTTAGTTTGGTTTGGTTTGATTGAGTTTTTTGAGACAGGGCTGTCAAGTTCAGACTGGCCTTAAACTCACTGGGCAGCCCAGGCTAGCCTCAAACTGGAGGAGATCCTTCTGTCGCAGCCTCCTGCCAATCTGCCCCATCCCTCCATTGTTTTAAAAAACAAAATTTATTGCCATTAACATTTATCTAATGAAGGTGTGGTTCTTGTCTTCCTACCTACCTTCCTTCAGTCAATTGTTTGTCACCAGTATCATTATATTTTATTGCAGTGACTTCTATTTTTATTCTATTTTTCTTCTGTTTTTATAGTTTATTGTTCATATCAGCACATATTTATTTTATGTTTGTAATAATCATGAAAAACTTCCTGGGAATAAAGTTTTAACATTTAAAATTACTGTTCTTACATTACATGTGCTTTCTTAGGGCATATTTCCTCTCATGATTCGCCACAATTATGCTTATTTTTATTGTTTCTTGATTTTATTATTATTTTTATTTGTAGTGGTACCGACAACCAAACTCAGGGCCTTGCGCTTACCAGGCAGGTGCTGTGCTAATGAGCTGCACTTTTGCTTTGTGTTTTCCCAAAGTAGGACGCTCTTTCTTGTCTGTAAAAGTTCTGATGTGATCACTACTCTTAATTATGCTGACTGTCTAAACAAAGAAACAAACTAAAACCGAAATCTACGTGATGAATACAAAATCACACGATGAGCTCTTTAAGCCTGACACGGATGCAGGCGAGGAAGAGACGAGATCCTTGCCCTGTGGTTTGGGAAGAACTTTAAGTGGAGTTCCAGTGTGTTCAGGTGATACGGCCATAGGTTTTAAGCAGATTT